>PISX010008015.1:0-84981 GCA_004024625.1 Mellivora capensis | reverse complement strand
TGGAACTAGAGGGTATCATGCTTAGTGAAATAAGTCAATCAGAGAAAGACAACTATCATATGATATCCCTGATATGAGGAAGTGGAGATGCAACATGGGGGACTAGGGGGGCAGAAAAAGAAGAAAAGAAACAAGATGGGATTGGGAGGGAGACAAACCATAAGTGACTCTTAATCTCACAAAACAAAGTGAGGGTTGCTGGGGGGAGGGGGTCGGGAAAAGGGGGTGGGGTAATGGACATTGGGGAGGGTATGTGCTATGGTTAGTGCTGTGAAGTGTGTAAACCTGGCGATTCACAGACATGTAACCCTGGGGATAAAAATATGTTTATAAAAAATAAAAATTAAAAAAAAAAGTTTCTGCATAGCAGAGCAACAGTCAACAAAATAAAAAGACAACCTCTAGAACTCTAGAATAATAAAAAATATTTCCATTCTACATATCAGATGAGAGGTTAATATGAAAAATTCATACAACTCAAGAGCAAAACAAATAAACAACAAAAAACAATAATCTGATTAAAATGGGCAAAGGACCTTAATAGACACACATACAAATAGCCAACAGGTATATGAGAAGATGCTCAACATCAGTAGTCATCAAGGAGATGTAAGTCAAGACCTCAATGAGATTATTACCTCAAACCTGTTTGAATAGTTACTGTGAAAAAGTCAGAAGAGTCTAAGTGTTGACAAGGATGCGAAGAAAAGGGAACACTTGTGCACTGTTGGTGGGAATGTAAATTGGTATGAGCATATGGAAAATAATATGGAAGCTACTCGAAAAACTAAAAATAGAACTACCACATGTTCCAGCAGTTCCACTTCTGGGAATATATCTGAAGGAAACAAAAACATGTCAAAGAGATATCTGCTCCCCCATGTACACACAGCATTATTCACAGCAGCCAAGATACAGAAACAATCCTGTTAGTGGCTAAATTGATTATTTAAAATGTCACACACACACACACACACACACACACACACACATATCCATATTCAGCCTTAAAAAGGAAGGAAATCTTGTCACTAGTGACAAGATAAATGAACCTGGAGGACATAATGCTAAGAGAAATAAGTAAGACAAATACTGCATGAGCTCACTTTTATGTGGCATCTAAAAGATTCCAAAAGTTATGCGGAAATTAAATGCAAATTCAGGGTGACAGAGAGTAGAATGGCCATTACCAGTAGCTGGGGAGTGAGGATAGAGAAAATGGACAGATTTTGGTCAAAGGGTACAAATTGAACCTATAGGATGAATAAGTCCTGGAGATCTAAGGTATAACATGGTGACTACGTTACTAATAACATATTGTATACTTGAAATTTGCTATGAGTATACCTATATTGTTCTCTCCACACATACACACATAAGTGTGTGACAGATGTGTTAACTAGCTTGTGATAATCATTTCACAATATATATGTATATCAAAATACCATATTGAGGACCTTAAATATATTCAATTTTTATTTGTCAATGATACCTCAGTAAAGCTGGGAGAGAAAAGTTAAGGATAAAAAAATCTGAGAAGTAGCAGCTGTTCTAATATTTGCCAAATGACTATGTTTCCTTCAAGTTTTGATTTTACTTGAGGAGTATTTCTGTTAGACATATTATTTAATACTCTAGGTGCAACTATTAGAATAAGCATAAAAAGATTAAAGACTAAGAGCCTTGAAAAGCTACAAGTGACACAAAATGCACACAGGAAGCAATATGGCACCCATGACTCTAATCACTGATGAAATCCTCTGCAGGTTAAATTCAAGCTAAAAATCTCTCTTTTAGTCAAAAAAAGAGGAACGATTCCCTATGTCACTACAATAGCTCTGTGTGGCAAAATATAAAAAGCCACATAAAAATAAGAAAGAAAATTGCAACACCACACAGATAAAGACATTTCTGAAGAAATAATGACATAATTAAGGCCATCCATTTTGTAGTCTTCAGATGCAAGAAAAAAACTGGTGCAGAGAAATTCTATGCAAATGAAAAGAGTTAACTGGGGATATAAAAATATCTGGAAAAGCTTCTACTCAAAATACGAACTTGTAGCTGTAACAAGGAAAATATTTGTGTTCTATGCAATTAACATCACATCTCTTGAATGACCACTCAAGTGATCAGACCATTACTGAACCAAGTCAGGAAAAGATACAGAATAAGGGGATTAATACATCAGAAACAAAAATAAAATACATTAAGCCTATGACAAAAATAATTCTTAGCACAAGGGAGCAAAGGGTCCCCCATTTCCTTGGTTTGCCAGCTTTAGAAAATTTATATGACCTATGACATGTACACGTAATTATCCTTTGTTTCATGTGTATTAGTCAAGATAGGCTAATGCTATAACAAATTAACCCAAAACCTCTCAACAAGGGTTGATTTCTTGTTCACACTATTTTTCCATCACAAAGTAGCTATAGCATTTACCACTCCCAGTATCAGGCTGATAAGAGCAACTGCCAACTGGAACTTTGCTGGTAGTATCGTCAGACAGGAAAAGAATGCGGCAGGCCTCCTGCTGCCTGACAAAGCTTCTGCTCAGAAATGACATGCTTCACTCACTGTGATGGCCCAGGCATCAAAGGCACCAAAGGCAAGTCAAATGGCCCTGCCTGATTTCAACACGGTATGAATATATAATCCTCCCCAGGCAGGGTCCCTGATTATGAGCCATACAATCTACCACAGTATGCTCAAGAAAACTGTAGATCCCAAACTGTGAAGCTCTTGCTCTATTATGCCAAAGTGTTTCTGAAATAAAATGATCTTTACAAAATCTCAAAGATCTCCAGGCATTATTACAAATAGCTATCTGGATAGGGTAGACCCTATTTGTAGCTATGGTCAGTAACAGCTTCCCTTATGTAAGATTGTCTTAAATTTTAACTCTGTCTAGGTATATTCGTGATTTTTAAAATTTTATTATTTCTTATTATTTGTATGTTTTTTTGAGAGTGAGAGAGTGTATGCACAGTGGGGGAGAGGCAGAGGAAGAAGGAGAGGGAGAGAGACTCTAAAGCAGGCTCTATGTCAGCACGTAGAGCCTACCATGGGGCTCGATTTCATGACCCTGAGATAATGATCTGAGCTGAAATCAAGAATTGGATGCTTAACCAACTGAACCACCCAGATGCCCCATATATTCATGATTTTTAAACCTTCAGGTTGTCTGCTAAGGTCCTTAATGGAGAGGAACAATAATCAAATTAATTGGGCTCTTTCTTATACATCTATTCCCAAAACTAACATATGTAAGTTTGAATGAGGTAGGTTTGTAAATTTGCATGTATAAAGTTTTACATATTCTTCATTTCTCAGCAAGGAGCCTAATTTTTAAATACTGCTCTGTAACAATACCTTTAATATAAACCAAGGTCTCCTTAACCCCAATAGTTAATTTTAGAATAGAAAGCATGGATTTGATGGGCAGAAATATCAGTAAGAAATTTACTAATTATTTTTCCATGATGTGAGCTTTAATTTTCTTGATAAAGATAATGAAATGTATCCCACTTAAGCAGTTAAAAATCTAACTATCCAAGTATCCCATCCTCCTACTACAAAGGATACAGCATGTTATGGATCTGTTTACCTACTACTGAGAGGAGGCAATAGCCCTTACACAAGGATTTCTAGTAAATGACTTCAAGTTATAGTTCTCAAAAACAACATTTATCATGTCATTTCAGCATACTACCGCCTGGAGGCAAGAGAAAGAACAAGAAGTTTTCTTAATGTTCCTTTCATTCTTGTGATTCTATTTTTTTATTATTATTATTCACCTTTTCTACTACTCAGCCAAATCCCTTTTCCTAGGCCACTTTTTTTCCCTCTGCCATTCATTTTTGTAATAATTGGTCCTTAGTCTAATAAGGACATCTAGGAATCTCAGAGCTGAGACCTGCCTCCCATCCCTAGAATCCCAGGAATAAACCTTGAACATAGTACAATTTTGATAAATTCTAAGCTGCAATAACAGATTATATTTCCTTCCCACAGGTGTGGACTAAAGAAAGGGTAGGTAAGAGAGTTGGTCGATGCCCCAATTGATTAAAGGGAGAGATAAGATGGTGTTTGTGACCTGAGCATCCTCCTAAGGGCAATGTCAAATTTAGGTCTTGAAGTGGGAAAAAGAGGGGTCAGGATGGTTGACAGCCTTTCCTCTTTCTTGACCACCTCCTTCACTTACAATTTGGCCAGTCCAACTCCACTTATTCTTGGTTTCCAGAACTGCCACTGTCCTTAACCTTTGGCCCTGATCTTGGCCCTACTCAGTTTAATTATCTGTTTACTTGTTTCAGGCCTTGGTTTTAGCATTCCTAAAAGTCGCCATTCAGGAAGGTCACCATTATTGGTGGGAATAAGCAGATATGCCTATGATTAGAAGAAGACCTAGCTGAATGTTTTCCAAAGAGAAGTTAAGACACAAGTTTGGGAAGGGCCAAAGTAATAGTTTGGAATGTTTAAAAAGGTAGCATAATCGCCCAAAACTGAACTGCCCCTCCAAGGCCCCATTTAAATTGCTTCCTGATAGGTCCTGAGGGTCACCACATGACTTGCTTAAATCCTTCTCACCTGTAAAAGCTTAACTCAAATTACAGTCCCTCACTGAAGCCTCCTGTCTCCCAGATATCTGCCCCTAGGCAGTATTACTTGTTCCTTCTTCCACAATGATCTCCAATATTTAATTCATAAACTTACTGTAGTATTTTCACATTACGTTATTTAGCTCTGTGCATCCGTATATCATGCCTGCAAGAAAGCAATCTCCCAAGGGCAGGATTAACTCTAATATATCTTTACATCTATGATGCCACACAGAACACTGGACACATGGTAAGTGTGAAAGAGATGTTGCTAACTGAACTGAAATTTAGTTAAGGGTCAGTGTGGTAGGTAGCAGAAACTGCCTACAAAGACGGAGTGGGACGGGCTTGAGCTCTGGCTTCAGGGAAACCCAAGGTCAAATCCCAACTGTGCCACATATTAGCTATGAGACTTTAGACAATGTGACTTACCTCCTCAAAAAGTATTTTTGCCCCTGTAAAATGAAGATATTCATCCCCACTTTGCTAGATTATAAATTAGCTACAAGGTATGCACAGTACACGGTACCAGAGGAGTTGGAGTAATGATGGTAGTTACCCATCCAGATACCCCTGGATGTCTTTATTCTGTGTGCCCATCCCCCAGCTTCTGAGCATTGCAGTCCTAATAGCTGGCACCCACAATTTCTCTCCGAGGACCACCTTCGGATTACCAGAGCAGCTTTGGCCTAAGCACAGACAGTCAGAGATTTAAAATCCTCATTAAGGTGGCTACAGCCAATGACTGACTGGTGTAGGAATTTGGAAGCGGGGCTCCCTTGCCTACGGGTCAGACGAACTCAGAAGTAAAACTTGTTCTCCCAAGCTCTGCGAGGGACCAAGTTACGGCGGGAACACCACCTGAAATCACACCTTCCTTAGTTCCTTCCCTATTTCCTGTCATGCTTCCCCTACTCTTTTTCTGGCTTCTCCTGGAATCACTGACTTAATAAATTGTTTGACATGAATCCTTGTCTCAGGGTCTTCTTCTGGGAAACTGACCTAGGACATGAGTGCTCCCCAAACAGTAAATACTGTAATAACCCAGAGGAGCTTTTCTTCTAACACAGAAATATAGAAAATTGCCACCCTAAAAATATCTCCCTGTCGTCACCTTCCACCTACTTTTCCTATCTTTCCCTAGCTACATTTTACCTCCTCAACACATTCATACCAGGGAAAAGGAGAACCAGCAGAAGATGCTTTTTTCTTTTGCTAAAACATATGTGCATTCATGTTCTTAACTGGGTAGCTGCCTCTTTATAGCTGGTTTGCTCAACACTCAGCATCTTGAGGGTGATTAACAAATGTGAAAAATAAAACAAAGTTCTGTTCAGCAATGTCTCACAGGGATGAGAAGGATGCCTTCCATAAAAATCTTGTCCAGAAGATCCAAGATAACAGATGAGTCTATTGTGGGACTGGTAGATTCTGTCCCATCTTGAGGACATTTTCCCCAGGGAAATGGGGGATTCTGAGAGGTAAATTCACTTCATAAATTTGAGCTGTTTTGTTGAGACCACTTTTCAGTCACATGTTACAGAATTTTGAAGGACTACTACTGAATACTTTGATGTTTCCTTTCACCAAAGAGTGTTCTTTCACAAATGCCTGGGCAATACTATCCCTTTACCATGAAATAATAACTCTCATGTGCAAATGCAGGCCGGGCTACTTACTAACTGTGTGACTTTGGGTAAATCAATCTTCCTAAGTCTCAGTTTCCTTATCAGCAAATTTGGAAAAACAACAGCCTTTGCCTTAGAAGGTTGTTGTGAGGATTCCGTGAACTAAAGTACATAAAACATGTAGCTCAGTGCTTGGCCCAAAAATAAAGGCAACCCAAAATTTAAATATTTATTGTTATTGTTGTTTTTCTGGTTGTTATTGTTGTTTTAAGACTTACTTCCCCCTACCCTTCCAAATTAACAAAGGAAAGAAACCTAATTTGCTGAGCCTGGGATATGTCTCATCAATAAAGAAGGATTAAAGGATGGAATAGTCATTACTGAGGGTGAAGGGCTATGAAAGAGGAGACAGAATAGACTCATTCTGTTTCGACTGTTTCAGAACTAGTAACCACTTGTGAAATTCACATAAAGCTATTTCATCTCAATATGAATGGAACTGCCAAATATTCATCACTTGCCCACAGTGGAATGAAGTCCGTGAACATGGTGGGTTCCCTATCACTGGAGACACTGAAGTAGGTTCTGATTGACCACTTTCTGGGAATTATATATGAATATATACAGCCTCTTTGGGCTTCAATTGGTTACAGTTTTGTTGTGATTAAAAAGAACCTGAACTGAGAGAGACTGCACCAGAAGGAAGGCCATGGACAGGAGAGCAAAACAAGCCCCCAGTGCCATCATGTACATATATTTCACCCATTGCTGCATGTCTGCTTCTCTGGCCGAAGAGAGCCTCCTCTGCTCCTCAATTTCCATGGCAGAATGCGAACCCCAAATATTCACAAATTTTTTTGCCTTATAGGCCAGCTACCCAAATTGATAACTTATGCAAGGCTCTCTGGTAGTCAAAAATCCAAATTTCTCCTTGTGGAACTATGCTTGTTTCAACTGCAATCCAGACCATTCAAAGGTGGTAGGGATCAGGGCTCCACTGTATTAACATTATCTTTTCTACAGTAAACATTGAAGAGAATGAAAGGAGGAAGGACAGTGTCTCAGGAAAGAAGGCAGAAGTTCCTACAAGTGGGAACAAGGTCATGGGGTACTTCAGGACAGACAAAATAAGTATTCACTACACTCTAGAACGGATGAACACTTCTTTATTATTTCTTTTAATTTTCTTCTACCTCTGCAATTCTATCAATCCAGAGTAGGACTTTATCCACCAATGGACTCAAATTTATCATTAATATGAAAAATTAGTCTGCAACATTAAAAATTGTGAAAATCACTCACTTATTTCTTCAAGTGAATAATAAGGAATTTAGCCATATGAAGAAATCTACCACATTTCATTGACCATAACACGCCACTGATTATAAAATACGTCATTGTTTTATGTACTACTAAGGAAGAAAAAGCATGCCAAATGAAGTTATAAGATGTTATCGACTGTAAAAAGTATCCTAATTTCAAAGATGTTAAATTGTGAAGATATCTGCATCTCAGAATCGATGAGATATGAAAAATTAGTTTGATCATTCTGTAAGCTCTGACATAAGCTCTCTGCTGTCTTTCATTTAACAAACAAGGTTTGAGTCAGGCAAACATTTAATGAGCATATGATAGGCGCTGTGATAGGAAGGAAGACACAGAAATGCTTAGGAACTCCTCTCTATCTACTAGGAATTTAAAAGGTGGAGGAGACAGCCACAGAAACAAAGACTTGCCGCAGAAATGCTCATCATCTAATAATAAGCATTCGTTAGAGTTCTGAAATGCAACAAGATCCTCCTTCCTAGCTTAGGGCCTTTTCCATGCTATTCCTTCTGCCAGAAATGCTTCCTCTTCTTTATCTGTCTCACTGCTATTCATCTTTTGACCTTCTATCTCTCACTTTCATAGGGACACACACAGGAGTCCTGTAAGTAGCCTATAATAACAGTTCTTCTCCTTCAAAGCCCTTATCCCCACTGTAATCAAAATCAATGTTGGTCTCCCCACAGCTATAAGCTCAGTAAGAGTAGACCTTCCACTCATTCATTATTGCAGGTCCTGTTTTAGAATGGGAAACGTATGCTGAATGAATGAACACTATGAATGAACACTTTAGAACTTGAAAATTAAAAGCTTTTATCTTTGTTTTTGGCTTGTTTTCTACGTAGTTGGAGAAATTTTCTGCTCATTTTCCATCAATACATGAATGTATTATATTAATGACATGCAAAGCAATTTCGGAAAAGTCCCTGTGAAAACTGAGGCCAGTCGATACTATAAGGGTTCAGCAGCAAGATTTCATCCAGTAAGGGGAATCAGGAAAGGTTTCATAGAGAAGCAGCATTTGACTTGGGCTTTCAGAAATCTTAGTAGGTGAATGTTGGTGGAAGGTTCTCCAGGTATAAGTATGGAATGATTCAGAGTCAGAAGTGGAAAAGATAAAGCCATCTTCGAAGAAAACCTGTTAGTCAAGTTTCCAAGTTAGAAAGAGAGATTTAAGAATAGGCTAGAAGAGGTGGATTTAACTTCCAGCTAATGAAGTTTAAGCTTCAGACCCTTTCCTTGCCTGGCCCCTTCTAAGGCTGATGAAGTTTTACTGCAGGGACTCAAGGAGGAGACAACAGCCTTAACAGCCCATGGAGGCCTGGAGTGTGACCCTGGAGGTCACATTCTGCTGGTATCCCCAGATTTCACTCCGGCAGTACCTGCACAGCAGCCTACTGTCCAGCAAAAATTGCGCATAGTGGACCTGAATGAGCATGTGGATGCCATCTCTGATTCGAAGAAGGGTCTCAAAGAGATGTTGCTCTCTGACATCTCGAAGAAGACATTGGCAAAAGGATGGGCATTGAGTATCTGAGGAGCAAGATCAGCCGCTGCAACAGCAGCTCTGAAAACCATGCCAGGAGAGATCAAAAGAATGGGCTTCTCCAAGGCTTACCCTAGGACAAAAAGCAACTTCTGCGCAAGAGCCTGCAAAGGAAGTTACAGATGCAGCACTCCCAAGATGAAGTTCTGAACCAGAAAGCCCTTTTTTAAACAATTAGAAACAAATGTCTATCAGCCAGGCTGGAAGAAAACTCAATTTTCTCTGTTGAAAATAACAAAATTGTTGTCATATGAAGAGATGATCAAAGACCATGCAACCAAACATACAGAGAAAGAGTATTATAGTCATGTAGTAGGTGGGAAAGTAATAATAATAAGCCATTTTCTTGAGTTTGATGATTGTGATATTTCTTCTATTTAAAAACAAATGTAATGGGTGTGATTTCTTTTCTTATTTAGGATGAGTAAGTTGTCATCTTTCTACCTAATCTTGAATTTGTTATTTCATCTTTTTTTTAAAGAAGGTTCCAGGCCCCCCAAAACCTGCCTGTGACCCCAGGTGAAAGTCTTGCCTGCCTGTCTCAAGGGCTCTGACTATACCTGGTCACGAACAGAGAAGCAGAGAATATGTCAATTAATCAGTTTTCATGCTAATTTGTATGAGAATGAACACATATCTTTATAGATCAGTGTTGCAACTTTATCTTGCACGGACAGTCCTGATAATTACTTGAAATTAAATGGCTTTTTTTTTAAGTTTTCCTTCTACTTTGCGATTTTGCTGCAGGAATTTATCTGCCAATTTTCTGTTCTGAAACATAAAGATTTGCCTGTAAAGTGTAACTATTTTGCTCAGATCGAAGTTCCTCCCTGGCATCATGATGTTATTAATACATCACATCCATTTTATCCATATCACTTTTCCTGGGTTTGGCTACAGGCACAGATTAATAGTTGTCTTTGCATTATGCAGTGGAACTTAATTTCTATTTGAATGTTTAACACCATTGTAATGATTTTATTGCAATTAAGAATGATAAATGTTTCCCTTCCAGTCTCAAAATCAATATTCACAAAGTGGAGAAGATAGGCGGGAATGCAGCAATGAGGAGAACTGGGGGCTCTGCAGGAACTGAGGGAAGAGGAAGGAAAGCTGGAAGGCACTTGCACTGATTAAGCACCTACTATGTGCTGGGCATTCTGGTAAATACTTTACAAAACATAAATAGTAGTAACAAAGCATGGCAAAAAAAAGCTAACATCTACTGCACATTTACTCTGAGGTAGGCACTTTCCACACATTCCCTCAGTTGGTCTTCCCGATAATTATATAAAGAAAACTGTATTTCTATTCCTTTTTATGGGTGAGGAATCTGAGGCTCAAAGAGGTCGAGTGACTTGCCCATAATGATAGAAATAGTGAATGGAAGACTCAGAATTTGAATTCAGGGCTTGGATCCAATTCCAAAGCTCCATAAATTTAATAGCCACTGTATTCCTTTTCTATCACTGCCTAACAAATTGCCACAAACTTCCTCCCATTTATCACCTCAGAGTTCTGTATGTCAGAAGCCTGGGTGGGCTCCATGGGGTTATCTAAGATTCTCACAGGCTGAATTCAAAGTGTCAGCTGGACTGGGCTCTTACCAGGAAACACTGGGGAAGAAGGTACTTTCAAGCTAATTCAGAAAGCTGGCAGAATTCCGTTCCTTGAGGCTGAAAGGAAAACATCCCCATTTCTTTGCTGGCTGCCAGCCCAGGGAGGTCTGTTCTTTAGTTTCCAGAGTCCTCCCTCACTTCCTCGGAATTCCACAGGAACTTCCATTTTCCAGCCAGCAAGGTGGCACCGAATCCTCCTCGCACTTGGAATCACTGACTTCGGCTACCAGCTGGTGAAAGCTCTATTTTTAAAGGACTTGTGATTATACTGGACCTGCTTGGAAAATCTTCCTGTTAATTAAAAGTTAACTGATTAATAAGTTAAATTATATCTCAAAATCCCTTTGGGATATAATGTAACATAATCATAGGTGTGATAACTATTTCCAGTCCTGAAGAACAGAACACAAAATCTTTAGGGGAGTCCTGGAATTCTCCCTTCCACACCTATCCCATCCTCTACATCACATATACACTCTATCATTTGGTCCTGACCACAACCTTGTCAAGAAGTTATTAGTATTCACTCTAGAACAGTGAGAAACCAGGACCCATAGCCAGAGTAATCCCTGGGGAAGAGACAGTAGGAAGGCTAAATCTACTATTCCCATGACAGTAGTCTTATGCGTACTGTAGCGTTTTCTTGTTGCCTCTCCGTCACCATTCCTCACAGGGCCATGCCCCAGCCACATTGAGGGTGCCAAGGGACACCATGTGCTCACCTACAGGACTCTGTAGATAAACACAATTCCCTTTATCTACAACGCCACTGTTTCTTGCTAGCTAAATCTTACCTGCAGTTCTCATTTAAACCTCCTTTCCTTTGAAAACCACTCTCTACCCCAAGACTGGAATAGGTCTGTCCTATCCTAAGCATCTTATACTTAAGTCATTATATAAATACCACCTTGTATTAGAACTCCTATCAGCTTATCTAGCCCCATCCATTGATGTTGTAGCTTTGTTGCTGGTCAAGGCACCTTTTGCATGGTTTTAGGGGATTTATTTGTGGCTTAAGATGTTTGGACAAGTTACTTCCCTTTGGTTAAAAAAATAAATAAAAACTCATCCTTCACAAAGAGGTGCTAAAGGAGTACAAAATGGTAGCAAAGAAGCATTATTTATCCCTGTAACACTTCAGAAATCCTCATTAATGTCATGACCTTCATAGTAAGCATATTCCCAAAGCTAATTACACCTACCTCTTCCTTCTCTCCTACCTTCTTAATATACATTTGACTAAATAACATATCTCTAAGAGAAAAGATATTAGGAGTACTAAGGACCCATATGTCATTTGTCTTTGGACTTTGTGGCCTGAGTTTATTCACAAACCAAACTAAAAATGGAAACGAACAAGAGAAATGATGAGAACCTATTTGCAAACGTGTGTCATCTTAATTAAAGCAAAATTCTGGAGAAAAAAAATATTCAAATGGGAAAATGTATTTAAATCCCAATTAAAAGCGTTGATTTCTTTTTAAAGTAATCATATTTCAAAAAGGTTATTGTAAGTTTCAGAGATAAAAACTAAGAAGAAAAAAGATTTGAGAGACTCAGGGAAAGAAAAGAGATATCTGGAAGTAGAAAGATTGAAATAATGAATTCTCCACAATTAAGTACTGAACTTTGCAGCCATAGCAATAAGAAAATTATTCTGGCACCATCTGGACACATTTTTACAAAAATAAAAAAATATATAAAAGATTTAGAAATCATTAGGAGGCAGACATCAATGCTTAAATCCCAAGACCTAGAAAAGGAATAAGGCTTAGATGTAAGCTGTGCAGAGACAAGACAGAAAAAAAAATCAGATTGGTAAAAATGTTTCTTCTCCTTTCTGGCCACTTCAAAATTGCCTTCAGCCTGGGTTGTCTCAAATTCCTCACATGGGCAATATCGTAGCCTGACTACATTGGCTAGGCAAGTTTTAGGAGGCAGATCAAAATTTCATGTGAGACAACTGGAACCAACCTCGCACAGGAAGAAATAAAGATTTAATGATTTCCCCATTAATTTGATCCCTAAAACCAGCTCAATTTGAAACTTAAAGTTTAAAATGAATTCCTTACTCAGCTTTTACCAATTTGACACTAAAACACTAGTGAAGACACAGAAAAAGACTAAAGCATAGAACACCAGAAAACCATGCTATTGGCTACACTACAGCAAGAATCTGGGATATTTGGTTATTACATTCAAGGCTGACAGAGTAAGACTGAGCCCACACAAGCAGGAGAGAGGCATGAAGTATCTCCTTATCTCAGTTTGAGTTCCTCAGCTGCAACAAAACCTTGTTAATTTAAGTCCAGAAGAAATGTGCTTGAAGTAATTCTGAGGTTCACAGAATCACAGGAACATTGGAAACCCAGCCTTGAAAATGGACAAGGCCAAAGAGAGTGTCAAATGATAAATGAGATAACGTGTAGGAACTGCCATAAACCTGGAGGAAGAAGTGGGAAATTCCAGATGTTTTGATTTACTTTCTCCTCCTTCTGCTCCAGGAAGGGAACATCTCATTGCCGAAATTGAAAGTTGTGCCTCTATCTAGGCTAAGGAAGAAAGGTGCCCTTGACTATAATCCCATCAGATGGCAGTCCACTAAAAAACAGAATAAAACCCCAAACTCTTTCCCACCGCCTACAGGGTATAAATGACCCAGTCCCAGCCACCTCTACATCCTCACCTCCTTCTTCTCTTCCCCCCACCCCATGCTCCAACCATATGCTATTCTCCTAATCCTTGCCTCCAAACACTTGCACCTACTGTTCCCTCTGCCCAGAGAACTCTTTCCCCAAGACATCTCCTAGTTCATCCCATTCCCAACTCCCTCTTCTCGCTCAAGTCTCAGCTCCCTCTTATCACTCCAAGGCTCAGCTTCTAGAGTGATCTTCCCTACCCACCCATCTCTTCCTTTTCCACCTCCAAACATTCTAACCACATTTCCCTGTGCCATTTTTATGGCAATCATCAATATTTGCAATTATTTTTTTTAAAGATTTTATTTATTTATTTGTCAGAGAGAGAGAGAGAGAGAGAGAGTGAGCACAGGCAGACAGAGTGGCAGGCAGAGGCAGAGGGAGAAGCAGGCTCCCTGCCGAGCAAGGAGCCCAATGTGGGACTCGATCCCAGGACGCTGGGATCATGACCTGAGCCGAAGGCAGCTGCTTAACCAACTGAGCCACCCAGGCGTCCCAATATTTGCAATTATTTGTTTGCAGAATGTATTATTGTCTGTCTGGTCCCCCTTCCCCTTTCTACATTGAGGGTAGAGACCACACCTGAGAGTAAAGGCCTTATCTGGGCTCCCAATTGTATTCATATCTGCTGTCTTGTGTTCAGACATAGCAGAAAGTCAATAAAAATTTAAAAGAATGTATTAACCAATATTGTAGCACTTAACTACATTTTTCACATAATTAATGATGGATGTTTCTCATGATGAACTATGAGATCTTCCAGGGTATGGACGGAGTCTTCCTCATTGCTATGTCTTTGTGCCGGGCTCATGGTGAGGTCCTCAACAAAAGTTTATTGACGTGAATGCTATTTAGCCGTGGGCTCTTTCTTTATGAACTGCCAGGCAGGCAGGCTGTACCTAGAGGAAGCTATTTTCGAAAATGATTCCAAATCAGATTTCATAAGATGATAATAGCTAGAATAAAAAGTCCTTCCCAGGAAAGCTCTGAAAACACTGCAAACATTCTCAAACATTTATAACCCTGAAATTTCTTTTGCCCAGCATGTTTCTCCAACAGCATGAATAAATGTGGCTGAAAGTTTGTCCAAACTGTCAACAGACAAGCCAGGGGCTCAGAGCTAGGGGCTCCTCCAGGATATTCCATCTTGATGAAGGACAAGACAATGAGAGACACCACCAAAAAAATCCTCCCAGGAAACTGAACAAACATCTCCCTTGGTAATAAATAAATAGTTCAGCTGGGGAATTATAATTGTGTGTATAATGCAGCTCAGATACAGGGCATAATTACACTCTAGAATCCATACAGTAATAAAAAGCTCCAGTCAGGGAAAGAATGCTTGTTTGCCATGGTTTGACAGGCAAGCAACAAACAAGAACCACTTTTTCACCTTTTATTCAATAAAATCAGCATATTAAATATTCAGACTGAGTGTCTCCATTAAGCAATTCACTTCTATCTCTCCTCCTTCCTCCCTCCCCATCTCTTCTTGTTTTGTTTTCATCAAGTCAGAGAGGAAAAAAAATAAATAAAACCAAGTCCGTGATGTGGTTTTTAATGAGGCCACTGCTGGGAGGCTCTGCTGCATTCAGGAGCCGCCTCTCTGGTCCACGAGGGTTCAGGGACGGGGGTGGTGGGGTGCAGTTCGGAAGGGACCTCAGACAGTGGGCAAACCACCATTTTCAGTCAAGGATAATGTGCTGCCAGGGGAGGAGGGTGCGTAGAAGGAGAGAGAAGCAGTCGGCTTCCTCAGCACCACAATAAGAAAAGGCACCTGGCCTGAAAACATTCAATGGATGCTATGAGTTGTGAACTGTGGCTAATGAAACAGCTGACAGCACAACATGGAGTAAATGAGCCAGGGCAAAGGAGAGAAAGGTTAAAAGGCTGGGGAAGTAGATTAGAATGATTAAGAGAACCCAACACACACCCGAGCACAACTGCCTAATCCTTGAAAGGCCCTGAGAGGAGATTTGAATTATTTCCTTGGACAATCAAATCACTGCCTGTCTCTTTCTTTCTCTCCCATCTGGAAGGTCTGCACCTCTCCATTTTGATCTGCCTTGGAAGGAAGAGGTTACAAACAGACAGGAAGAAGAAGGGAATCTGGAAATATCACTATCTCCAGCATGGAGGAAAAAAGTCGTTCTGCTTCCTTCTCAGTCCTGGCAGCAGCAACGAGCTTTCTAGCACACTCTGCCTCTGATGCTGGTGGGCAGAGGTGAGGGATGTGTAGCAGGCAGGACCTTGGGAGGCCGATCTACTATCACACAGGCGGGAGTGAGGTCACTGGTAATGAACAACGGCAAGGCAGATGCAAATTGCAGGAATTTATGAAGTTGTTTCTGCTCAGTGAGCAGATTCCAGATAAGTGGAGTGTTAATAAGGCAAGCGAGTTTTCAGCTGTGCCAGCTGTTGGGAAGATGTTGGCATGCTCTTAACCCGGTATTTATTGGATGCTCCTCATTGCTGTGACAGCACACATGCATACAAAAACATGTTTATTCACAACATGCATAATCGCCCTGTCATAACACAGATGCAAATCAGCGGCCTGTCTCAGGAGCACCGGGGCATATCTAAAACCCAGGGTCCTTAAGGAAAACCTTCTGAAAGGATTCCCTTTCCCTAAAAGTAATTGATCCCTCCAGGCTTCCCTGGAATGGAGTCTGGCAGATGACTTTTGTGAGAATGAAGATGCAGAATGGAGCCTCATAAGGAATTCCTCTTGGATAAGCCAAGTAATTTGGTTCTAGGGTCCTGTAAATTTGGGAGGGTGTAACTGATTGGTTATTACATCTCACTGTGGATGTGAAGGAGCTCTAGTGGTCTCTGAGCGCCCTGTACAAATGTATCTTCTAGAATAAGTGGCCACGTAGAACCCCAAGAAGCTCAGTAACAAACTGAGCTCCTCTGAATGCACCTGTGTATGTATATAAGCTGCTGGAGAGTCTGTCGCGTGAAACAAAATGGCTCTTCACCCGCACTTAAAGAACAGGAAAACTTGCCAAGGAGAAAAATGGGACAGCCACAGGCGTTTTGAAAGGGAAAAGGAATTTTATCCAAGACCACCTTTGATTCGGCAAAGAGGACTGGACCCCAACCTTCGGTACCATGCAGGTACGGCCTATGTTATGCACACTCTCCTTGTAAGCCTTGATGAAGGCTTACAAGGCTTACAACTCCTTGATGAAGGAACCAGAGCAGTGCGGACATTCAGTCGCGCCCACAGGCCCAGCCACTCGGGCAGTGAGGGCAGCCGCAGGCTGAATGCCAAGGCTGCGCTCCTCCGGTGTTGGCTCCATGCTGTCTCAGGTCAAGAAGGGATTTATTGAAGATTCATGCTGGAATCCTGGATGTAAAGTGGGCTGAGTCTGAGAAGCTAGAAATAAATTCAGACTGAACAAGAGTACTAGAAAAGAGCTGCCCTGAAGATGAATTCATGGTATAAATTCTACATGGGGTGACTATAAACTGAAGTCAGAAGATAGACGGGCTCCACAAGCCCCACCCGATAGCCAGTTCCGATGCTTTACAGCCACACGGCCCGCAAGCCGTGGTCACAGCACTTATGAACACATGACCACGCACCCTGGCACCAGCCCTGGGCCACCCATGCGCTTGCCCTTCCTGATCAGCACCCTTGGCATTCAACTTCTCTTGTTCTTTCCATTCCATCCTTCTCCTTGCACATTCTTGGTCCTGGTGTTTTCAGTTTCCAAAGTCAATCAAGGGTTACTCAGTATGTCATACTTCTTCTGCCACCTAACACTGGTGAGGACTGCTGAAAACACAAAACCTGATCCCAGAGGAATGGATCATTGTTAGGGAAAGGTAGAGCATGGTGGGGGTATAGCTCCACATGGGGAAGGAACCGTGGGCATAACTCTGTTATGTGGGCACTGGCGCTATTTGACTGTATGGCCTCGGGTAAGTCACTTAGTCTCTCTGGTCTTCCATCTGCTCACCCATGAAGAGGGTGAACTGGAACTGTGTGGTTTTTAACCATGTGGCCTGCTCTCCCAGGGAGCATCTAGAAACATGGAGTACAGGCATTTTCCTTGTCACAATGCATAGAGGTACATATCCTGACTCAGATGCCTGAGCCCCCTGCTGAAGAACACCAGTCTGGACCCTCTGGGAGGTCCTTCTCTGATATTCTATTGGTCGCCTGGGGAAAGTACTGTTGGGTAACAATGCCTTTCTCCGATTCCTCTCCAATCCTGTCATGGGGCATCCAAAAGACAAGGCTTTTTATGGCCTGATATGTCCTAAAAATCAGAATAGAATGTTATAGATCAGACACCGTCCAACGTATACCAGGGATTCAATGAGCTCAGAAACCCAGAAGACCATCAGTCCTTTCCCAAAGCACTACTGCTACTGACAGGGGAGTAGCATTTTTCTCTCCAGTTACATCTGTGACCCTCCCAGTTTCCTGGTCTCTCTTCTAGGCTTGCTTTCATATTTACGGGCTCCTTCTTCAAACATTTGGAATCATTATAGATGGCAAAAAGATTTATTAGGTTTTCCAGGAGAAAATAAGACAGATGCTGAAATGTTGGTGCCCTGTACATTCTAGGTCTTTCTGAGCTCAGGGTTCCCGTCACAACAAGTGCACCCTACAGGAAGGGAAGGGGGAGAGCAAGTGTGTGCTGCAAAACAAGGTTCAGCAGACACAAACATTCCAGTCAACTCCAGGAACATTTATTCAGCAAACTTCCTCCTAGTTTCTTCACTTACTGCTGCCAATGAATCCAAATTAACGATCTAGCCAAAATCTTACACTCTTGGAATCATAATTATGTTAATCCCTTTCTCAAACCCTTCTTTTGATTCTCTATATTTTCATACATTTTCAATTTTTTTCCCCTTCACTCAATCCCTTTAATTTCCCAATCCTCTTGGTGTAGGCATTCCTACTCTTGTACACTTCTTCCCAGCTGGTTCTTACTTCTGTTTTCCTCTCTGGGATTCTCCCTTCAAGGATTATGTATCCTAAACCCAGAAGAGTTCTGCCAAACTCTTAACATCTACCCATTTCCAAGAGCCCCTAAGGGGTAGGGCTCACCTCAGAAGTTTTGACTGTGCCTATACCAGCATCTTGATTTATCTGGGTCTCTCTGGAAGGCTGGGGAGCTAAACCTTCCTGGCAGAATCATATGGGAAAGATTTTTCTAATAGAAGAGAGAATGAAGCTTACAATTGCGAGGTGGGTAGTAATCTGCCCACGTTCTCTTCAGGCCCTGCTTTTCCTTCAAAAGCTTCCTGCCAGAGGGCACAAATAAAGAAGCAGTGGCCATAAATCTGTCTGAAACAAGTGTACCAGGCATCGCTGACGGTTCCCACTGCATGAGAGAAATCCAGCAGACTAAACTACAACCTGGACCAGCCTCCATCTGGCCCAGAGGAGAAAACAGAAGACATGATCCTACACAGCAGCAGGGTATCTGGGAGCATATGGGAGTCTGTAGGCAACTTCACAAACCATACTGGAGGAACAGAGCCAGTGCAGGGCGACTGGACTGGGGCCCTTTCGTTCCAACCCCAAACAGACAGCCTAGAGAGGAAGCACTTGTGACCCTCAGAACATACAACACCTTCACATATTAGAGGCTGCATAGGGTCTGTCAGGGGTCGTCCCAGCAAAAAGTACATTTCCAGGAAGATATCAAAACCCTCATCCGTAGTCTCTCTCTAAATGGCTTCGGAAAGGATTCCTCAACTTCCACTAAGCACTCATTGAAGTGTTTAGAAAATCTATTCGAAAATTCTCTAACTAAAATTCCTCATACTACACTCCAAGTCCATTTATAAAGGACCCTTCAGCTGCTCAAAGACAACTTTATACTCCACCTAATGCTGTAACTCTCCTTTCCCTAAAGGGTCTTCCATTTACCATTTATCTCTTACGCTTCCCATCCTTCAGTACAAACTATAAAATGAGACCACTGGGTATATACATTATCTAGCTGCTGGAGTCACAGGACCCAGAGGCAGAAAACCACCCAGAGCAGAAGTGGGAATGGGGTGAGGTTGAAGTGTCACGATGGAAATCAAGTCTGAATTCGGAGGTGATGCCCCACTTTGGGTTAGCCAATTTGCACATATTTGTTCAGCTGGGGAATTTTAGAAAAATTAAAGACTGACTCACCATTACTTCAAGCAATGTTATAACTGAGCAACCATAATTACGAACTCTAAAAATGACTCATTTGTGGATTTCCCAGAGCTTCATTCTATGAATTGTTTATACACAGAAGCACAAACTTCAGTTGGACAAGAGATTATTCATTCAGGGTTCTTCCCTGTAGAGGAATCTAACTACATTCCCAGGGGCCCACAAACAGCTTCAATGTGCTCAGGATCTGGTAACCGAGTCCATCCCACAATAAATCTAGTTGTTACAAAAAAAGTCTCCTTGATCTTGAGTTCAAATACGCTTCCTCAAAATTTCTACCACTGCCTTTAACTCCCCCCCAAACAACATTAATACATATATACCCCCTGCTTATTGATTTTTTTAAATTTTTTAAAAGATTTTATTTATTTGACAGAGATTACAAGCAGGCAGAGAGGCAAGCAGGGGCAGGGGGTGGGGGTAGCAGGCTCTCCACTGAGCAGAGAGCCCAACCCAGGGCTCCATCCCAGGACCCTGGGATCATGACCCTAAGTTGAAGGCAGAGGCCTCAACCCACTGAGCCACCCAGGCGCCCCTGTTGATTTTTTTTTTAAACAGCAGCACATCCCTCTCAAGATGCTAGCTCTGGTGAAACATTCCTTACTGCTACAGTAATTTCTCATATTTCATTACTTCTAGGCCCTTAACCATCCTCCGAACCATTCTCTGTATAGGTATCCGGAACACAGCACAGTACTCCAAGACTGCCGGTACCAGACCTCAGCCAGGGCAGCCAAACACTGACCACCTGTCATGCCATCGATTTTCTGTGCTTGGTCCCATTCTTTGTTATGAGTACATATAAAGTTATCACTCAAAAATAGTTAGATATGAAAAAGTAATTTCCAAAAGAGGAAACACAAATGACCGAGAATCATGCAAAAAGATGTTCAATCTAAGCAGGAAAATGCAAATTAAAACAAAAATACCATTTCACACTGATCGGATTGGCAAATTTTAAAAGTCTGATGACAGGAGTATTGGCAAGGATGTGGAGGAATGGGAACCTGTACCCTGCTGGTGGAGTACAAGTGAGTTTACCCACTTGGGAGGGAAATCTGGCAATATTTAGGAATATTCAAGATGCACATACGCTTAACCTAGAACTTCCCCTTTATGAGGTTTACTACAAAAACTGGGAACACAGGCACACAGGCTCACAAGTTTTGTCCATAATGAAACTGAAACATTATTTGTAATAATGATAAAGGTGGGGAAGGGGACAAGTTATTTTCAAAGAAGAATGGTTAAATGCATGTAACTATGCAAGGAAATACTATTAAAATGTAAAATGAATGGAATAGGGAAGAAATCTTGAAAACATTATGAAAAAAGTTGTAGAAAGATTTGTATGTTATATAGTATTATTTATATATATTTTAAATACACCAAGCAATGTTACGCACTGCTTGTAGACAGATAATATTGACATAGATTATATATAATTATGTCTATCTATATAAAATCAGAGCATAAAAATGTGGGTGTAAAAATACATCTGACTTCAGAGTAATGTTTACCTCTCACAAGAAGAAGGAAGTCGAACAAGATCAGAATGAGAAAGGGTCTTTCGAAAGTCTCTGTAACATTTTATATCCTTAAAAAATATTAAAGTAAATATGTCAAAATATTAACATCATTAAATTTGGATGGTATGTGGTTATCTAATGTATTCTTTCTACTTTTCAATACATTTGAATTACTTAATATTTTCAAATAATGCATAAATTTGAAAAATTCAAAAATATATAGTCAATAAATAAACCTATATCATTACCCAGAGGATAGCACTGTTGATACTGTGTTTTATTTTCAGCTGAATTCTAATTTTATTTTGATGCAACTTTAGGCTTTCAAAAGAGCTACAAAAAGAATAGAGAAGATTCACATATACCCTTCACCCAACTTCCCCTAACGTTAACCATTTATATACTCTAATTATCAAATCAGGGAATTAATAAGTGAAATGTCATTTAAACTTTCTTTAAACTCTTGTAAACTTAAACTTTTACCAGTTTATTGTCTCTTAAACAGAGCCAATCCACGATCCTACATTGCACTGTACTTATTTCCTTACCCTCCCCCAATCTAGGACAGCTCTTCCATCTTTACCTATCTTTCATGCCCTTTGCACTTTTGCTCAGAATGTCTCTCAATTTGGGTTTATTTAGTGTTTCCTAAAGATTAGATTGAAGTTAGGCTTTTTTTTTTTTCCAAAATACCACAGAAGTGATGCTGTGTCCTTCTTAGTACATCATTTCAGGGATGCATGATAGGTCTCATTATTGGTGATATTAATCTTGAATACTTAGTTAAGGTAGTGTCTGTTAGATCTCTTCACTGTAAAATTACCATTTTCCCCTTTATAGTGATATTTTGAGTGAGATACTCTGAAACTGCTAATATTCTGTTTCCTCTCCATGTTTCACCCACTGGTAATAGCATCTATTAGATTTTGCTTGCAACTATTACTACTATGGTGTTTGCTTAATGGTCATTGTTTCTTCTCATTCCTTCTATATTTATTAATTGGAATTCCTCTGTAAAAAGGGGCTATCACTTCTCTCACATTTATTTACATATTCAGTTACAGATTTGGAGGAGTATGACTCAGTGGCATTTATCTATTCTATAGGTTATACTGTATATGGGTTATCCAATACTATCATTATTTATTCTGTTAATCTAATTTTTCTAGCATTTGCCATTGGGAGCTCCCTCTGCTTGGTTCCTACAGCCTTTTGACATGCCCCCCTCCCATCATTTTTCAGATATTCTTGGTACTTTAGTGCTCATTTTGTATTTTCCCTGACCCTGACCTGGATCAAGCATTCATTTACTGAAACTGATTCCTTTTATTGAAAAACAGCATTTAGAAAAAAAAACCACAATCACAGTTTTGGGTATGCCTATGATGACTAGGGAGGTGGGGAAGATTATAGGCATACCTCAGAGATCATTAGGGCTTGGTTCCAGACCACCATACTCAAGTAAATATCACAATAAAGCAAGTCAACTGAATATCATGGTTTCCCAGTGCATATAAAAGTTCAGTTTACACTATACCATAGCTTATTAGGTATGTAATAACATAATGTCTAAAAAAAATGTACATACCTTATTTAAAAAATACTTTGTTGTGGGGCACCTGGGTGGCTCAGTTGATTAAGTATCTGACTCGTGACCTCACCTCAGCTCTTGATCTCAGGGTCTTGAGTTCGAGCCCTGCATTGATATAAAAAAATAATAATAAAATACTTTATTGCGAAAAAATACTAACCATCATCTGAGCTTTCAGTGACTCATAATCACTGGTTGCAGATCACCATAACAAATATAATAACAAAAAAGTCTGAAATATTGAGAGAATTCCCAAAATGTGATACAGACAAAAAGCAAATGCTACTGGGAAAATGGCACCAAAAGACTTGCTCCATATGGGGTTGCCACAAACCTTCCATTGTAAAGAAAGAAAGGAAGAAAGAAAGAAGCAGTATTTGCAAAATTCAGTAAAATCAGGTATGCCCACTATCTGAAAAGCATAATAAAATGAGGTATGCCTGCAATTTTATACTCTCCCAGTGGACAAGGCTTAGAAATACATGCATGCATAAAATAAGCTATGCATACATACATAGGTATATTAATTTTTATATCTGTATATATATTTAAACATACATGTGATATGTACACTCATGTTTATGAGTATATATGAGTTCATACTTGGTATCTCCAATTCTAATGTAATACCACATGTTTATTCTAGCCTTCTCCCTTTCCTTATTTGTAACTTCCTTCTCCAACAGTAAGATACCTGGCTTTCCTTATTACGATATAGTCTTTCATTATCTACAATATACAATGTCTGTATCTAGTCCTAGGACACACATAAAGTAGTTACAGAATTGCTGATATGAACTGCTGGGAGAAACAGGTTTACTACCCAGAAAACAGTATCTATGTATGATTCTTTTTGTCTTTAGTTTTGTAATATCTAGTCAAAATATGATTCTCTAAAGTTACTTTGTTATTTTCTTCCCCATTCTGTGCACTGTGGTTGTTATTGTTTGTAAAACAATTAGTTTCATTAGTCTCTGTATTCATTTTGGATTCTCCCCACATCCTAGTGGAATTTAGTTATGGAGTAGGGGGAGTGAAAATGTGAAACATGACTATGTATGCCGGAGCCATAAAAAAATGTAAACTCAGGAAAGGGCTGATTCCTCTTCATCCCTACTATCTATCTATATGGGGTTTTTTTCTTTTTGCACAAACGTGCAGCTATCTGTGTATTTTCTTATATCCTCACCTTCCTTATACAAAGGATAGCAAACAGGTTTGCTGTGTTTTGGTTGCTGTTTGCCTATGTTTACACTTTGCCATGTGCATTTCAGTGTATTCTGAGAATCACTCAAAATCAAAGAGATTTCGTTTTTTACAGCTGCACAGCACTCCATTATGAGGATATTGTTGGGGATCTTTCCATTTCTTCACATCCTTTGAGCAAGGCATTGACTGCCCTTGTTCCAGACTATCTTTACAGGTATGTTTTTCTGGCCAATCAGCTTAGAAAAGAGAGACAGCGTCTCCCTCTGAACAAAGGACAGCCACGCTTGCTGTCTGTTTTAAAGACCTAGGTTCCCTCTCTGGGTTCATCTTCTGAACACTCACTGCCTCTGCAAGTGTCACCTGGCACTCTTTGCTCTATGGGAATTAGGACTCTGGAAACCAATGCCGAAAAAAGGAAAGTATCCTTTGGCTACTCTGTTCGCTCTAAGTAATGACCTTTCTCTGAGTCAAGAGTCTCATGTCTTCCAGATCTATGCAGTCGTGGCATGGCAGACTAACTTGTTAACCTGCAGGGAGGATAAATCTTACACCCTTCAGTTCTTGAAATAGGTGACATGACTTATTTAATCACTCTACTTTATACAGGCATTTAGGAGCCTCAGTTTCATGGATGCTGGAGAAAGATACAAGACCCCTAGACCAGAGAGAAGGGATTTTATTACTCAAGGCACAGCAAACAGTTTGAGTTTCATGTTTGCATTGGTTCCATTTGCACCCCCAAAGGGCCACAAAAGGGATGTGTAATGATCCAGGGAGATACTGCACAGATACTACTGTGTGTCCTACCTGAGGAACCAGGAATTTAGGGAACACAAAGCTTTTTTATGGGACTGCAAGCATTCCCAGCAGTCAGTGTTTGAAAGTGCTTGTTTCTCCACAGTCTCACCAAAAGAATATGCTGTTATGCTTTTAAATTTTTGCCAGTCTGATACGTGAGGAAAGATAAATCCATTTGGGGATTAGTTTCCATTTCTCTATTACTGAGTCTGAACATTTTCATATGATTAAGACATACATACATTTTTGTGTATGTGAATTGTCTGGTCCTGTCATTTTCTAATTATGCTATTGGGTTTTTGTTCCTTTGTCCCTTAAGTTTTAAAATATCCTTACATACTAGGAATATTAGCTTTTGTCTGTGGTAAGTAGTAGGAATATTTTCTCCTAGTTTGTCAATTTTCTTTTAACTTTATGTTGTTTTTTCCAGTTTTTTTATACATGTAGTCAAATTTATCAATCTTTTACTCCCTTGCCTCCATACTTCAAGGGATAGTTAGAAATCCTTTTGTTACACTGAGATTAAAAAGAAATATGCCCATATTTTCTTCTAGTACTTGCATGATTTTGATTTTTGCATTTAGGTCTCTAAACCATATGGAGTTTATTCTTATGTCCAGTCTGACGTACAGACCTAATTTTGTCTTTTTCAAAGTGGTTACAAATAGTTTCAGCATCATTTATTTAAAAGTCCATCTTTGCCCTTGTGATTTAAGATGACATCTTTATCATCATATTCTAAATTTCCATATGTATGTAGATCTATTCTTATATGTTCTACTCATACACTAGTACTATATCTTCCAGCTTTGTTAATGCCATTTTTAAACACTGAGATCATAGGGTATAAACAATTTTGTATACTGATCTTTCACTTAACATTATAGAAAAAATATTCTATAACATCATTTAAAATGCTTAGTTAAAATTATTTTAAGAGGTTTCATAATGTTCTATGTTGTGAATATAATCTGATTTACTTTAACATCCCTCAGTTTTAGACATTTAGATTGCTTCATTTTTTTTGCCATTATAAATAGTACTGTAATGAAAAGATAGTATTTGCTTCTTTTATTAAAATTTTTTTGTATGATCATAGATAAACATGCAGTTTAAGAAATAATAGAGAGATTCCATGTGTCTTTCACCCAGTTTCCCCAATTGTAAGATCTTGCAGAACTGTAATACAATATTACAACCAGGACATTGACATTGATATAGTCAAGATATTGAACACATCCATCCCCACAAGGATCCTTCATGTTGTCCTTTTACAGCTGTACCCACTTCACTTCCACTTCCCTCAGACACACACCCCTAATTAACCCCTTAGCAATCACTATTATAGTCTCCATTTATGTAGTTACGTCACTTCAAGAATAAATGGATCACACGTACGTAACATTCTGAGATCGGCTTTTTGCACATAGTATAATTTCCTGGAGATTCATCCAAATGTCCGTACATCAACAACTCTTTTTATTGCTAAGCAGTATCCCATAGTTTATGGATATACCACAGTTTATTTAACCATTCATTACTGAAGTATAATCCAGATTGTTCTCAGTTTGGAGTATTACAAATAATGCTGCTATCAACTTTCATATACAGAGTTTTTTATAAATGTAAGTTTTCATTTATCTTAGACAAATGCCTTAGAGTTCAAGTACCAGATTGTATGGTGGCTTCATGTCTTTTAAGAAACTGTCACACTGTTTTTTTTTTTCCCAGAGTGGCTGTAATATTCTACATTCCCACTAACAATGTAAGAGTCATCCAGTTTCTTCACATCCTCACAGACTTTTGATGTTGTATATTTTATTTTAGCCATTCCAATGTATATGCAGTGGCTCTAAGTGTGGTTTTAAGGACTAATGATGTTACACATCTTTTTGTAGGTTTATTTGTCAGCTGTATATACTCTTTAGTGGAATATCTGTTCATGTTTATTACCTATTTCCTATTTCAATAATTTGACTTTTTAAATGCTGGCACTTAAGAGTTATTCATATATTCTAGGTACTAGTTTCTTTGTTAAATATGTGATTTGAGAATATTTTTCCAAGTCTATACCTTATATTTTTATCCTCCCAATAGTTATTCCACTTTTCTCAGAGAATTTGTCAAATTTTTTTCTGTAACAATTGATATGATCATATGATTTTCTTCTTTAGCTTCTGATATACTGAATTACATTGACTACTGCTGAATATTAAATCAGGCTTCATTCCAGGAATAAAGCCATTGTGATAATTTTTATATATTGCTGAACTGTTCTGCTAATATTTTGTTAAAGATTTTTACATCTACATTCATAAGGGGCATTGGTCTATAGCTGTTAGTTCGTTTTTGGTTTTGGTTTTGGTCTCAGGGTAATTCTAGCTTCAGAAAGTGAATTGAACAGTTTTTCTTCCTTTTCTATTTCCTGGAAGAGAAGGTATAAAGATGTAGAACTGGTGTTTTTTCACAACTGGTGTAGATTTCTGCAAGGAAACCATGTAGGCCTGGATATTTCTTCAGAGTTTTTGAAGTATAAATTCAATTTCCTTTATAGGATTATACAAATTATCTACATTTGACTCTTGAAGAATGCAGAACTTAAGAGTGATGACCTTCTACACAGTCAAAACTCCACATGTAACTTTTGACTCCCCAAAAACTTTACTAATAGCCTACCGTTTATCAGAGCCCTTACCAATAACAGCCTACTGTTAACCAAAACCTTACTAATAACATAAACAACACATTTTACATGTTATATATATGTTACATATTATATTCTTACAATAAAGTAAGCTAAAGGAAAGAAAGAAAAATCATGAGAGAGAAAATACATTTATAGTAGTGTATTGTATTTATTGAAAAAACTCCACATATAAATGGACAAACCCCCATTGTTCAAGGGTCAACAGTATTTCATTTTGGGTGAGTTATGGTATTTGTGCTTTTCAAGGAATGGTCCATTTATTTCATCTAAGTTAAGTTGTCAAATTTTGTATGCAGGGTTGATCATAGTATTCCTTTTTCTTCAATATCTGCAGGGTCTGTAGTGATAGTCTGTTTCATGCCTGATAGTGGTAATTTGTTTCTTTTCTCTTTATTTTTTTTGAACTCTCTAGAGATTTGTGAATGTTATTTATCTTTTTTTTAATGAGTTTTTTGTTTCATTGATTTTATCTATTTCTGTTTTATATTTATTTCCTTGCTTCTACTTAATTTGGGTTTATGTTGTTCTTTTTCTGGGTTCCTCAGGTAGGATTTTGGATTGTTGCTTTTAGGTGTTCCTTCATTTCTAATCCAAGCATTTAGAATATATATTCTCTCAATGCTGCTTTAGCTGTGTCCCATAAACTCTGATACAGTAGATTCTCATTTTCATGCATTTCAGCATATTTTTTAATGACAATGAGGCTTGCTCTTTGACATATTGTTAGAATTACTGTGTTTAGCTTCCTAATGTTTTGCTATTTTTCAGTTATTTCTATTATTAGTTTTTGATTCCACTGTGATCACAGAACATAGTCTGTGTGATTTCAATTATTTAAAATACTTAAAATTATTTTAAAATTTTATTTTATGGCCCAGGATATGTTTTATCTTGGTATTTTTCACGAATACATGTTCTTTGTAAAGAACATGTATTCCAGGGACGCCTGGGTGGCTCAGTTGGTTGGACGACTGCCTTTGGCTCAGGTCATGATCCCGGAGAACCGGGATCGAGTCCCGCATCAGGCTCCCAGCTCCACGGGGAGTCTGCTTCTCCCTCTGACCTTCTCCTCGCTCATGCTCTCTCACTGCCTCTCTCTCAAATAAATAAATAAAATCTTTAAAAAAAAAAAAAAAGAACATGTATTCCACTCTTGTACGATAGAGTGTTTTATAAATGTCAATTAGATCCTGTTGGTTAATAATGATGTCAAGCTCCTCCAAAGCTTTGGTGATTTTCTAACTGTTCTATCAATTGTTGAGAAAAGGGTGTGGAAGTCTCCAACTATAATTGTGGGTTTGTCAATTCAGACTTTCTTTCAGTTCCATCTGTTTGTGCTTCATATAGTAGAAAGCTCTATTGTTTAGCACTTACTCATTTAGGATCATTACATCTTCCTGGTGAATCAATCCTTTTCTTACTATATAATGTCACTTTGTGTGTCTAGTAATTTTCTTGTGTGTGGGGGGGGTGTCTGTCTGTCTGTCTGGTAACTTTCTGTGTTATAGTCTACTTTACCTGATATCAACATAGCTACTCCTGCTTTTTGGATTAAATTTTAGATGATAGGTATTTTTCCATCATTTCACTTTTAATTTGCCTGTATCATACTTGAGGTGAGATTTATACACATAGCACAAATTTGGGTCAGGTTTTTTTAATCCACTTAGCTAACCTATTTTAATTGGTATATTTAGGCCATTTATATTTGATAAAATTATATGTTAGGGCTTAAATTTTTCATTTTTGTTTTGTTTATTCCAATTTTCATTTCCTTGTTCTCTTTTCCAGTCTTCCTGTGAGTTAACTGAACTTTTTTTTAAGAATTACGTCTTGATTTACATATAGTGTTTGTGAGTGCATCTCATCATATAGCTTCATTATTAGTTGCTGTAGGTATTACATGATATGTACATAAATTATCACAATGTACTGCTGCTGAGATTTTTTACCAGCTTAATGAAGTTTAAAAACCTTACCTACTTTGACATACCTTTATCTTCCCTGTGTGTAATTGATATAAGCATTTTCTCTATGTACATTTAGAATTACACTAGATATTCTATACGTTGTTGTAATTTTTACTTCAACTGTCAAACATAACTTAGAAAATTCAAGAAGAGGAAGAAAATCTATTCTATTTACTCATAATTCTTTGCTTTTTCCATTTTTTTAAAGATTTTATTTATTTGACAGAGAGAGAGAGATCACAAGTAGGTAGAGAGGCAGATGGGAGTGGGGGGGGGGGGGAAGCAGACCCCCTGCTGAGCAGAGAGGCAGATGCAGGGCTTGATCCCAGGACCCCGAGACCCTGACCTGAGCCAAAGGCAGAGGCTTAAGGCACTGAGCCACCAGGCCCCCCCTCCATTTTTTCCCATTTCTGATATTCCAAGATACCTCTTTTAGAATTTCTTTTCTGTTTAGAGACAGAACTTCCCTTAGCCATACTTGTAAAGTAGGTCTTCTGAAGCTGAATTCTATTAGATTTTCTGCATGTGAGACTGTATTGATTTCCCCCTTCACTCCTGAAGAATATATCCAGCTGCACATTTTTCTAGAGCTGGGAGAAAAGACTGGATATATAATTCTGGGTTAATAAGTCTTTTCTTCCAGCTCTAGAAAAATGTGCAGCTTCCTTCCAGCTTTCACGTTTTCTGATAAGAAACATGCTGTCTAAACTAATGGAGTACTAAATGCTGGCTAATTGAACATAATAATAAAAGAATTTAAAATAATAAATAAAAATAATTTTTTAAAAAAGACATATGCTGTTGTTCAAGTTGTTTTCCCCCACAGGTAAGTTGTCATTATTTTCTTACAGCCTCCAAGATTTTTCCTTTGCTTCAGTTTTCACAATTTGATTATGGTGTGTTCTACTGTGGATTTCTTTAGATTTCTTTCCATTTGGGATTCACTCAGGTTCTTGAATCTATAAATTTGTGGGATTTGGGGCATTAGTTCCCTAAGTACTTTTTCAGCCCCATCCTTTTTCTCTTTTCCCCAGGACTCCAATTAGGCAAATATTACACATTCGTTATGGTCTTGCAGGTCCCTGAGACTCTGTTCATTTTTCAGGCCGTTTTTACACTGTCATTTCGATTAATTTCTGTTGTTCTATTATCAAATTGACTGATCCTTTCATGTATCCCCTGTATTCTTCTATTGAACCCATCCATTTATATTTTTATTTGTTATTTTATGTTTCAGTTCTAATTTTCCATTTAGCTCCTCCTAATATCTTCTTTGCTGAAAATTTTTATTTTTTCAATTGTTTCAAGTACGTTCGTAATTGCTTCTTGAAGCATTTTTATGATGGCTGCTTTAAAATCTCTGTCAGAAAATTCAACATCTCTCTCATCTTGGCAGTTCAGGTATTTTCTAGTTCTTGGTATGTATAATAAGTGATTCTTCTATTGAAACTTAAACATTTTGGATATTTTAAGATCCTCGACCTTATTTAAAACCTCTTTTAGTTATTAGTTTTCCCTGCCCTGCTCTGGCAGGGGAAGGGGCAGATCCCACCTTTTTACTGCAAGATGGGGTTAGAAGTCCAGGTACTCCATTCAGCCTTCACTAACACTCATGTAAATGGGCTCCTCATTCCATCTGGGCAGGGCTGGGAGTTCTGGTTTCCCACTAGACCTCTGCTGATGTGATCCTGACTGGAAGACAGGAGTGCCACGTTTCTGCTCTTCATGTTGTACTTAGTGGGAGGAGTAGGAAAAAGTATCTCTACCACGCCTTCAGAAGCTTTATATTTGCTTTTCAAAATTTACTATTTCTACAGAAAAAAACCCATAAAATACAATTACTGGAACAAGAGGTGGCAATGTTTAAATGTTAAACAAGACTTTAACAACGTTAAAAGGCTTTTGATACATATTTTCAAATTACTTTTCACAAGTTTTTATCAATTATTAAATTTATATGTAATATCAAATGCTTTCTGTTATACCATGTTCCCTTTAGTATCCTGTATTGCTGTTTTTTAAGTCTTGTCTGTTTTTGTGGACAAAGTATAGTGCTTCAAAATTATTCTAAAATATAGTTTTCTGGTAATTAATAATGGTGAACACTTTTTTCCAAATTCTTAATAGCAAATTTTAGTTCCTCTCCTGTGAATTGTTTATTCACACACTTTTTAAAAAATCTCTTTCACTTTTTGAGTTCTAATATTTCTGTTATCCTTTTATGGATTCTTTATACATTTGAATGTTAGCTTTTTCTATTGCATTTATTGAGTTTTTAGTGAGCCTTCTTATTCTCTATCTTATATTTTTTTGGTTTACATGCATTGTAAAATTTTTATCTAGTTAAATTTATTGATATTTTTCTTTGTTATTATTTTCAAAAACTATAAGGTCAAAAAAATGCTTTCTAGTCCAGAAATTCAATAAACATTGCCTCTATTTGTTTTAAGTTTCTTTTTTGTTTAATGCATACACAAATAAGTATTCCACCTCATATTTATTTTAGTGCAAGGTACATGGGGCCTTTTTACATATGGTTTACATATGGCTAATTTTTCAAAAACCATATATTATTTTTTCTAAACATTTTAGAAACTCTTATGTGATCCCAGCTAAGCACCTACTATAAAACATTGAGTTCAGGGCTGACATGCAATAGCCTCAAATTCTGGGGCTGACAGAGAAGTCAGCATCATTTGGCTAATGACCACTGCTATGGTCTGAATGTTTGCGTCTGTCTCTCCCAAATTCCATACATTGATATCTTAGCCCCTAAGGTGATGGTATAAGGAGGTGGGAACTTTGGCAGGTGATTGGGTCATGGGGGCAGAGCCCTCACAACTGAGATTAGTACCTTCATAAAAGAAAGAGACCCCAGAGAGCTAACTTGCTCTTCTGCCATGTAAGGTTGAAGTAAGAGGACTTTTGCTGAGGAAGTAGGTTTTTACTAGACACAAAATCCACCAGTCCTATGATCCTAGACTTCCCAGCCTCCAGAACTTTGAGAAATAAATATTTGTTGTTTATAAGTCACCCAGTCTCTGGGTGAGGCTATTTTTATAGCCTCACTATAGACTAAGGGACCCAAAATATAGAAGTTATGTATTTTCTGCATACTTTGAGGGGTTTAAAGAACAGTACTGACAAGACTGGAGTGAATCCTCCAGTCTCTAATCAATGTCAACAGTGACAACAGCTTGAAGAAAGCCTTCACTGAGGACTCTGAGGAAACCCTTACAACCTCACCAGGGAGGATTCCTGACATTCTCAGGGAATTTCATGTATCTCATGGAGCCAATGGAGGTCTACACTGAAGAAAAGGTTAAAGCACAGAATCTTCTGATTAAATACAGGAAATGTTCTAAGTTCATAGCCTACCACTACCAAAAACATAAGATACCATGTCAGTTTGCTGCAGGGTACAATATAGTAAAATTTTCTGTCTCATCAGATCTCCATTATTTGAAAAGAATGGTGAAATTTATCTGTTCCATGCTAGCCCACCAGGGTCAGGAACCAAGATGCATTTTAGATGACATAAGCCATGCCTTAGAAAACAGCAATGTGCTCTGGAAATAGAAAGAAACGTGGAGTCCATAACCCTCATGATTACCACAGGCAGATAATTCCTTGATCACGTGTCTTTCTGGGCTCTCGATGCCCAGTTTATAATTTATTGATCATGCTCCTCTAGACCTTGACTTCCTTAATTCTCCCAGATCATCCTTCCATGCATGCCATCCCTTCTCCCTAGGAACACTTCAAATCTTCCTTTCCTACTGTCTTATTGGCCAACAAGATGGATCTAGTTTCAAGATGTGATAACCTCGTCACTGGCCCCTTGAAAATTGGTATTTTTGAGTATCCACATTTCTGTATATGGGCTATAATACACTATTACCCCTGAAAACAAAGAACAGTTCAAAATACATATGCTTGAGAAGAGGACTTAAAATAGATGTGATAAGACAGAAAAAATAACATGTTGGTATTCACAACTTCCCCCTTTGCCTACTTAGATTTTTCTCCAAGCCCCACTTTCCCTATAGAAAGCCAAAGCTGCTTAGGCAGGTAATCACAAGAAAAGCAATCAGGAGAACAATCATAAATATCAGGGCACTTGTGTGCAAAAAGAAGAGGGAGACAGAATACACATGGTAACATTATCCGGATAGGGGAGATGGAGTCTCTGGAGTATTAAAGAGCAAGAGACTTCAAGTTTAGGGGATTAGAAAATAGAGTAAACAAAACATTTTAGTAGACGTTGCTGAGAATCCTTACTACTTAAGAAAAATATTGAATAAATATCAAAACGTAGCTCTAGGTCTTGCTTTTTTAAATATAAAATTACTCTGGGACCAGAGCTACACTACTGGGATCACAACCTTATAATATTGCACATTCATTAAACCAACCAAGTCTCCAGAGGTTTTCTGGGAGGGGGGTAGGGCAGTTGGGAAGAAAATGGTGAGATGGTATTTCTCTTAGAACACAGAGTATTAGCCAGTTCTACAGACTATCCTATTATACCATAATTCCCTGAGATCGGGAAATCTGTCTTATTTTTTTCCAACTTTATTTAGATATAAGTGACATAGAAGATTGTGCAAATTTAAGGCATACGTGATGTGATGATCCGATACATGGATACAAGGAATCCGTCTTATTGATAACCATACTTCCAATCCCTCATACACAGTGCCATAATCCCTGGAACACTTTGGGTGTTTCATAAATGTTTGGCGAATGAGTGACATATGATCTCCATATCCTAGCTCCAGGCTAACTTTATCCAAATGGTTTCTGAAAGTCAGATCAGTCCATTTATTCTGGATGATAAAATCAATTCTACCAAGAGTTTTTCTAGGAGAAACCTACAGCATGGGGACTACAAGGACTGCAATTCAACCCCTGCAGTTCAGACTTGACTAGCCATCGTGATCGCTCCTGATCTCCGGGTAGGGGTGGCGGGGGGGAGAAAGTGGATTCCCAGATAGGAGCCAATTTAGAGACCTGAGAATAAAACAGGGTAAGACTTTAAAGAACAGGTTTACTGTAATTCTAAGAAAAAGACTTCAGAATTGCCTAAGAAACTTTTGAATGTCCAAAGATTAGAGAGTTGAAAGCCTAGCCTACAGGAGCAGAACTGAATATAGTCAAAAGGCTTAAGGAGAGAGACAGGGTTAACCTCGGCAGTTTGCGTTCCATAAATGAGATTTATTTTTATACACACCGAGAAGGAAAGTTTGTGTGTACTGCCTTATGATAATTCTCTAGTTCACTGTAGATATAATACTGAATAAACCACTGTACTTAGCTAAGAGGAGTTAGTGCATTATTTACACATTATTCAATAAATAAAACATCTGTAAGAAAATTGGTGCTAGGATAATTGTAGCCCACTGCCTGTATAAAAGGACTTTATTCTTTGTACCTTTTCTTTCTAGGATGAGGCTGGTTTTGCTGAACCACCCTAGGCAAACTAAAGAACGAAGGAGGAAGGGTGAGGAAGAAGAGATGAGAAGGGAGGAGAGGGGAAGGGAGGGGAACAGAAGCGAAGGAAAGAGAATGAGGAGCTGAAAAAGGATGAAGACACCCATTTCTGGCATAAATAAATACTCTGAATTACTATTCTGAATAGAAGCAACTAAAACAGTGGGCAAAAAAATACAGAGTATTTTTAAATACTCTGCTGAAGTGACACAAAAAGATCCACAAAGCCCCAAACTGAAGTCAAATCAAGAGTCTTGGAAAATAAGGAAACACAGAATGAGCCTTTTCCTAGGGCCCTAAAGACTCTAAGCTTCTGCATCATCAGCTGCATGAGTACTGAGTACAGAGAACACGGGATAAAACCCCAAGTCCCCAGAAGCTCCCCTCGGAGAGACAATAAGTGAGAAACTAGCCCTGCCATACAAAAGGACAGAAAACGATTTCCACCACTCTCAATTCTAGCACTAGATGGATGTGAAGAAGTAACATTACCTGATAATTTGTAACAACAAGCCAGCCCTCCTGCGGTTTTGGACTGTAATCATGTTACCTGAAAAACTTTACTCAGAAAATCTGATTTAAAGTGATCCCAGGTTGGTAAGACACCCCAGGTCCTTGGGTGAATGAACCACAATCCTCTCTGGATGAATGAATGTACTTTCAACTCAAGCCTGAAACAATTCTTGCAGAAAAAGTTCCAAGACAAATGAAATCTCACAATTAAAACTTCCTCTCTCTCTCTCTCGCATACAGATACACACAGAAAGATTAAAAGGCTCCTTGACTGAACACCAGTACAGTAGAAACAAGCAAGAGTCTGTCCACAAACATACCAACAAACACTTCAATACAATTTGGACAGAGATCATAAATTACTTGCCTTTATTAAGTGCTTAAAAATAAAAGCTTAAAAACTTAAGCAAGAAAACAGTAAGACTTGAAAATTTCACTCCCTAAGTAAGGGAACTTAAATGTCTATGAACTGAATGAATAAACAAAATGTGCCTTATCCATATAATGGAATATGATTCCACACTAAAAATGAACAGAGTAAATGAAGTAATGATTCATGCTACAATATGAATAAATCTTGAAAATATTATACTAAATGGAAAAAAAGCCATCTACAGAAGGCTACATATTATATGATTCCATTTATACCAGATCTTCAGAGTAGACAAATCCGTAAGACAGAAAACAGATTAGTGGTTGCCAGGGCTTGGGGGAAGGAAGAAGGAAAAGGCTACAGGGTTTGTTTTGTGGTAACAAAAATGTTCTAAAATAAGATATGGAGTCAGTCATACAATTCTGTGAATATACTAAAATCCACTGAATTACAGATCTTAAAAGTGTAACTTTTAGGGACGCCTGGGTGGCTCAGTTGGTTAAGCGGCTGCCTTCGGCTCAGGTCATGATCCTAGCGTCCTGGGATCGAGTCCCACATCGGGCTCCTTGCCCGCCAGGGAGCCTGCTTCTCCCTCTGCCTCTGCCTGCTATTCTGTCTGCCTGTGCTCGCTCTCTCTCTCTCTGACAAATAAATAAATAAAATCTTTTTTTTTAAAAGTGTAACTTTTATGGTATGTAAATTTTATCTCAATAAGGTGGTTATTTTGAAATGGACATACTCACAGTACTTGATACGTGGTAAGTGCTCAGTAGTTTTTTGTTATTTTAAATCTAAATGTTTAGCAATCTATGTCTTCTAGCACCCCTAAATTGTTTCTGACCAGTTGAGACACATTTCCAATTAAAAAAAAAAACAAACAAACAAATTTATAGTTCCAAAGGCCATATGCAAGGAGGCATAAAGGGCTCCAGAAGTGGGCCTAAGAAGATCCTTGCTGAGGGAAATGAAGACACAGATGTGCTCTGAAATGTGGGAATTCAGGAGGACTCTGGGATATGGAAAGCTCCAGAGCCATTTGAGAACTTGGACTGCCTCATGGGTAGGAGCAGCAGGTGTCAGCCTCCAGAGCAACTGGAAGAGCAATGAATTAACCTAGCTACTAACATGCTCTTCGCAACGAGGTGCTAGTCACCCTCCACGCATTGTCTCCTGTGAGTTTAGTTCTAGTCTTATTCCCATTTTCCAGACGATAAAATTGAGGCAGAAAACAGTCACCTCCTGAACCAGTGTTCTTCATCACTGTCATGCCACCTCTTACACAGTCCCTGGAATCACAAGTCTTTCCATATTTACTTAATCACCATCATAACAGATAACATATATAAATTTCCTATATTTGAGGTACCATTCTAAGTGTTTTACATGTATTCATTCACTTAATTCTCACAACAACACTGAGATGCAGCTACCATTTCAGATGATACAAATGAGGTACAGAGCGCTTAGGTGATACATCCAAGGCCACACAATAGGTAGGCAGCAAGGCTATGATGTCATGAATCCATGGAGCCTGGCCACCCTCTTCATCACTCTTATGTCTTGCCTCTCCAGCTGATGCATCTAGTACTAGCTTCACACCAACAACTTGTCTGAATCTTCAGCGTGAATTATTTTAGATCTTCAGAACAAGACTATGAAGTAGGTATTATTATAAAGAGTGTATTTTAAGCAGAATAAAATAAGTATAGAGAACTAATCTGTCCTAGTTTATTCAGTGAACAAGGTTCAAAGCCAGGGCAATTTGATTTATGCCAAGGTAATCTGGCCGGAGACTCCAGGTTCTTGGCCATGACCCAATACTCCCCTAGTAGTGAATGAAATTCCTGGAACTAGAGACACTGTTTATCATATGCAATTAGAGGTACAGCTAAGACTGATATTCCCAGCAAAAAAAGGAAAATGAAATAAAATAAAATACAAATAAATAAAACACAACACAGCTTTAATCTGCAGGGGTATGGGACCACTAGACAACATGAGAGTGTCCTGGAATGGGGTGGGAGGATATCCAATTCTCCCAACATCATGCTTTGACTATTTACTGAGGCGTCCCCTCAGATTCTCTGTAAAACCTATTTCTTCTACATTTAACAACTTGATTGGTCAAAGCACTTGATCAACAGGCCAGTGAGCCCAGTTTTCCCCCACTACACAGTGGCCCTCCACCCTGTGTGCCCCCACAGTCAAATGATGTGAGTTATATCCATCACCAGGTGTAGGACCCAAAGCTGCTTAGCCCTGTGCCCCTTCTCTTTCCATCCCAAACTTGTACTGCTTTGAAAACAGCCTAGGAAACCCCCTCCCTGCTTCTCAGAGAACAGCAGCTCAGAGCAGGGGGCATTAGGCCCATGGCCTTGCCCTGACACTTAGGAGGAGCTGTTGTTCCTCTTTCACAGAGATGGAGAAACAACCCCCCAAAAGCTATTACTCTGTTACCCGATATCCAGCTCAAGACATGCCCAGGCCCAGAGCTTCTTCCTCACCTCTCCTGGCTTCGGCCAACACTTGGGCTCTTGCTTCGGCCCTCTGCTTCCAGAGCTGAATGCGGCTGGAAGAAATAAAACACAGTGTCCTGGGGTCCCATTTAGCACTGTAGTTTCTTACAAGTTTGACTGGGGAGAAGACTGACACAGAGAGGACTGATTAAAACGAAGTCTGTACTATCCATGTGCATCATCTGGGGCTCTGAAGAACAGCCGTATTGCAACTTGCCAGTTTACATCCATGTGAAATAAATTACAGATGGTACGTTTGTCCTCTTGAGTTATCAGCTATACTCACGTGCATGGAGACCCTAAAAATAAATACCGAGTCTCAGAACCACACACGTTCTCAGCAAGTAATACACATTTACACACCAACATCAGCAACTTTGTAAGGAAGTCTTATCTTCTCATCAAGTTTGTTCTTGGTGCCAGCAGAGATTCGCGAGTGGCAGTCAGCAGCAGTACCATCAATATGTATTTTTAAGCCTATTGTGTTGTTTTGACAAACTAAACGATTAATTAACAGCAATCTAGCAAACAGATCTCTACTTACAGCTTAGAGTGAGAGAAACACACAGATCGCCATAACCATTCTATAGTCACCATTACCGAGGAAGAATACTGCCTAATTAATTATAATTGATCACAAAGATTAGATTCAAATTCCACTAGCAGGGCAGAAGAAGCCCAAACAGAGGAAATAAATCAGAAAACTATTCTCTGAATCCATAATGAACCAACAAGCTTTGGAGATAAACAGATTTGTTTTAATTGTAGTTTTAAAAATATATAATTTAAGAACATTTGGAGGCCCTTGGAGAGAGAATACAGAATGGAGGGAGGGCTAGAGCCAAAATCCGGGAAGCACTAATTCAAGTGAACACCAAAGTTCTTATCTCTGACTCTACAGAAAACCGGTAAGGTGCTCACCAGGGTGGGGATTCAGCACAGGACATGTGTGCATCACACCACAGAGATGGCCCTCATGCATACTTCCCACTGATCCTGTTCTCCCGACCCAAAAATAGGTCCTTGTAAGCTGGAAGACTTTCCCAGCCTTCTCTTCTCAGATCTCAGAGTGAACATTCACTTTCCCTTCCCAGCACCCATTTCTCCTCGGTTTGTAAAGCCCCCACACCTGCCACAGGCAGGTGTGAGACATTGGCCTTCACCTCATCTACCCTCTCTCCACCCCAGCCTCACTCTACTGCTTGAGCCAAGAAGACTCAAGGCCCAAACTGGGACCACCAAAGGTCTTCTGAGATATTTTCAATGCCAGAGCTTAGAGACAGAAGCCCCATCCCATACTCAACCCCTTTCTTCTTTGGTTGTAAAGTTACAAAGAAGGAAATCCATGATTGCTGCAGACAGCGGAGACAGGGAGTTTCTAAGGAAGCCTGATCCTTCTTGCCAATTGTTTCCCTTGATGCCCGCACAGAATCATGAGTAGCAAAAGACAGGGACTCAGCACAGCCTTGGTTCCTGAGCATTCCCTGATGTTGGCACTTTCCAGTTTTTGCTTTAGCTAATTCAAGTCAGGTTCTAAGAGAGTCCCAATACTCTGATACCTAACCAATTCTGGAAAATCCTCCAGTAAAGGGGTATCCCTAGTAGAAATCATCTGATACAGAATTGGGGCAGTTCTTGACAAGAGGGAAGCTTTTCACAAATTCTTGGCTGGGCTGCCAGAATGTCATCTCCCTTATGTGTAATACTGAAGCTGCACATCTTACAGCCAGGATGACGTGGTGGAGAGAGCCAGAGTTAAATAATGGTAAAGGTCTGCTACACATTGTGACTCGTTTGTTAAGATCAAGATCGTGACCTTTCTGAACCATAGTTTCCTCATTCCTTAAGTTGACGTAAGAATCCCATCATGGGGGTTTGTGAAGATTAAATGAGCTAACGCACAAAGAATTAGTACATATTAGCATCTGAAACAATATGTACGGACTCCACTTACATGCAGCATCACGTTCTGTGGTTTCTTTCCTCCTCTCTCGACAACTGAGCACTACAACAGAATATAAACTCTCTTTCTCCCAGTACAAGAGAACATGGCAAATGAGTAATTAGGAGCTAAAATCCTATCCCATCTATAAAATATTAAAATCTGATTTTAGCTTAGAGCTTGTTGGATGTGATAGATGTACAAGAAATGTTCATGCATTTATTAATACAGTTGGTAGAATTAATAGTGACCTCACTAACTTAAAATAACTTGGGAGAAGGCCCAGTGCAATTGGGATACTTTTTTAAAGTATACTTTAATTAGTTTCAAATATGGTCAGTAACCAAAATAATTCTGAAAAGAATTGCCTGGGACAATCTATGATACAATGCAGTGACCAAAAAATGATTTATAACTGGTACACCAAAGTTGGTACACAAAATATCAGGTTAATTCCTGTCACCTATGGTGGAACAGAAAGGGCCCTGACTTTGTGCTGGAAAATTTGGCATCTCTGCATCTTTACCTATAAGATGGGAATTAAAATGCCTCCACCTTGGGATTACTGGGATCCTTGGAATTCAATGAGCAAGGATGAAAGTACAAACCCTGAGAGATGGGTTTGTTTATATACACCCAGCTCAGGACAATCGCCCAGTGCCTAGCACAGTGACGACACTTAGCTCTGGGTAAATACATGTAATAAATAAATAAATGTGCGAGTTCGTGATACAGAGCTCATCACATAAATTAAGAGGACCTGGTATTTCAGGGGTAATTCTGTGGTCTCTAGCCAGGGGTGATTTTTCAGGTGTTCACACAGAACCTCTGGAGTCCTGCTCTGGCACACACTGGCCACATTTACTGATGTTCACCCACTGCAGTGGGTCTCCAGCAGCCTTTTTTAATAAACCATGAGCCTGTCATTTTGGCCACATATTTTTTTGGACCAGAGATGGGCATTTAACCCAAGGAAATTCAATCAGATTTTCTCAATTCAGAATTTGGTAGTACTGAGAAAATCTATTTTTTTGTATGACAAAGAAAAAGGGTTTATTTTATTATTATTATGTTCAGTTAACCAGCATATAGAAAATCTATTTTTTTCCAGGTCAGTTGCTAGAAAAGTTACATGTAAACTGAGGAGCTGTGAATGAATCATATTCTTCCTTGTAGATCAGAGAGCAGATCTCAGAGAGAAAAACAAAGAAACTTTTGAAAGGAGACAAATAGTCCATTCCTAGTTCGAGGCCCTAATTAAAGTCTGCTTCTCTGCCCTTGGGAGCCTTAATATGTTCTCTATACTTTTACAAGAAGTTTTCCCCTTGTGCTAGCTTGGAATATAAAGCAAAATAACTTTAATACAACAAGGAAAGAATAAGCAGTAAGGAAAAAGAAATTTACTGCAAAATAAACACACCAGAAGGTGTAAACAATCTTTGCTCACACTACATTGATTTTTTTTTTTTTTTATCTATAATGCTGAGCAGAAGTAAGCTTGGGTTAGTGAGAGAAGAATCCAATACAGGCTCATCATGTGTGTCTGAACAGCTCAGAACTTCTCCAGGACTAGCTGGCCATGGGAAAACATATGGCATTACGTGACTTTTCAATATTTTATTTCATGTTACTACTTCTAATAACTATTTCATTCCTTCTATGTATAAGAGGTCACTGAGCTTCAAAGAAAAAAAGTGACTTATCCAAGATTTCATAGTGAACAAGAAGCAAGAAACATAAGACAACCTCATGCTTTCTGTCTCTAAGTGTTAGGCTTTTCCTTTACCAAGCTGGGAGGGAAACCACATAAATATTCTATACTTGAGGGCAGTAAATCTTAATCATTTTAGTATGGGAAAATGTTTTTGAAGTCAAAAGACTTTAAAAGATCTGCACTTCAGAATAAGCAGAATTTTTATACTCACTAACAGAAAAAAAATCAACAAGAATTATAATAATATCAATAATGCTCTAAAATAATTTTTTGTTGCTACCAATATATAAAATTGAAAATTTTGTGTGTTGATATATGTTGGAGAGGGGTGTTAAGAGAGAAAGAATACAAATGCACAACCACCTTATTTTTAATTTATTCTAAATAGAGTGGTTGGTACACTTAAGGATTCAGAATCCCTAGCACTAGACCAAGACCTCCCAGGGGACCACCACCCTCAAAAACTGCTCCAATGAGGAAAAACTGTTTCTAATTTTAGACATCTTGAAGAGGTTAATTTTAGACATGTCAGAATGGTTTCATTTAGTAATAACTCTTGGGAGATAGCCTTGCCTCAAGATATTAAAAATAAGAGGGGGTTTTGTAAGTGAATTACAGGCATCCACAATATTTGTTAGGGCTGAGAAAGTACAGGTCAAGGGGGCCACTGCCATATTTTGGAAAACCAGGAGTGCGTGACTCATCAGGAAGCTGTTGCCAGTGACCACAGCTGCCTGCAGGACAATGGGTAAGATTCCCAGGAGGCTGCCCAGAGCATTGGCTAAACCCTGTAACCGTTGTGATTATGTGCCTGCCTACAACTGCTGCCAAATATACTAGCTTCTCCTCTTCCTCTTCTCAATTCCATAGGAGTGCTTCTCCCTGGCAGAATATAACCTGGAATTATGCCAGTAAGGATGGCTGGTAAATGCAGTTCTCAATCTTCCCTATGTTTGTGTAAGGGGAAAGCTGATGCTGACTTGGTAACAAATGATCCAGGACAATCCGCCCCTTTTCCCAACTCAGATCCATAAAATCCTTTTGATCCATATTTTGATTCCATATTTGATCTTATTTTCCAACCAACATTAGCAACAACTTCATGTGTTGACCTAAAATGAAGCATCTACCTCTCATTAAAATGTAGATACACTCATCCTCTCCTGAAAAAGGAACTATATCCATCTCTGGGCAGTGTTAATTCCTCTTCTGCTTAATCACAGTACTTCTTTGATAGTAAAGATTAAATTAGCAAATTCATCACAACTAACACACCTTATACAAAACTGTATGGAAAAGACAGAAGTTACAAAGAATAAATTGGTATCAAAGTCAAAACAAAATTTAAAAAATGCATAGCTATCACAGTTCTCATTTTCACAACCAGTCACAAGGTCATAGTTAAACCATCTTCTTCTACCATGCATTCCATGTTCCCTTCATAATCAGTCAGCATCTAAGCATGTCATACTTATTTATCTCCTGAGATGAACCAAATTTTACTCCTAAAGGTACCGGTATTAGGCTGTTGTAGATTTCCATTAACTTAACCACTGACTGTAGAATATACAAGAGTAAGTCCCCTAGGCTCCAGACATACTCTGCTTTACCTCCCTATGTACCCATTTCTCCCTCAGAACCATAATCAATCACCAGTGATACAGTAACTCCCTTCTTTGTCTCTTGATTCAGCAGTACAAAGAGTTCCTAAATGGTCATGTATTATCTCAACTCTCAGAAAGAACAAATGTTGTATCCTCTAGTGAAAGGATTCTTTATTTGGGAACTAAGACTACTAAACCAGGAGAGTCCAAAGTACTGGAGCTGGGAAGCAAAATTTGGTTTTCTAGACCTATATTCTGGCATTGTATTAAATGGTGTATTATGTGAGTTGCTAGTTTTGAATATTTACTGCTCTTGCTTCAGAGTGAATGAGAGACAAGATAAGACTAGTGAACCCCATGACTGTGACTCTTTCCCTCACTTTCTTATTTTTTATTATTTTGGCCACAAAATAAAATTCCTTGGTCAGAATTAAAATATTGTGTGTGATACCAAGACAGTGAATAATATATTCAATACGTCTACAGATGGTGGTGCTGGCAGCAACGGACAGCAGACCAGTGTCCATATTATGCATCTATTCCAGGGAGAAAAAAATTGCTGCCCCCTCAGTGATGGAAGGAGTCCAGTGTAATCAACTTGCCACCAGGTGGCTGGCTGGTCCTCCTGGAGAACGCTGCCATATTGGGAACTCAGCCTTGCTCTCTGTCATTGACATGTTGACATGTTGGGACACTCAGCAGTAGCAGCCAGATCAGCTTTGGTGAGGAAAAATCAATGTTGTTGAGTTATAAATAACATCCATCCCTGTTAACATGGCCACTTTGCTGGTATGTCGTAAAGTAGCTGAGGAAAGTAGCTGATAGCCATCACAGAACAGGTCATCTAGTTCCTGTGATTATTGAGAATTTCCCCGATAGCAGTTGCTGTTTGGTGAACAGTGACTTTGGTAACAATTATCCTTGGCCCTATGCCCACTCCCAAAGGCCCATACGCATATGCCTCTTCCTCAGAGGTCCCTGTCCCCAAGTCTGCAATCTTGACCTTACCAGCCAAAAATTTTGCCACTCCCCAGTACAGACCTATACCTCTAGCTATCTATCAAAGTTCTTCCCATAGGTCAGTTTCCCTTCCCCTCTATCCTCTAGGGTCACTCCTGCAACGCAGCAGCGATCCATTCCTGTCTGGTACCAGAACATCAGAGAGAATCACCAAAAGTCAGAGAACCCAGTTTTTTTCTTTCTTTAGTCAAATTGATCATAAGCAGCTTCCCCTGAGTCCATAAGGTATGAGGTAAGAGGGAGGCAGGAATATGGAAAAAGTAGATCCCATTAGAGTTCAAACCACTTGCTCAAGCAACCTACTCCTACCTCTGGCACTTACTCAAATCCAATCTCATATATACCATTTCTACTTAATTATGGAATGCTATTGCACATGCCAAACTTAATGGCTTGGTTAATTAGACAACATTCAGTAGGTGGTGTGTAATTCAGGTTTCATGGTCACGTATTGTCCAATGATCACAGATTTAGTCTCTACCAGGCAAAGAATGTGGCAAATAATGTACTTGTTTTCAACAGGGTATGACTTTACCTCCCAAGTTCAGAGGTCTGCACTGAGACTGTCTAATCAGAATTTTCCTGGGATTTCAAAAAACATTCCTACCGGGCACAGACATTCCACAGGATCTGATAAAGCAGAGCACTTTAACACTATAGCCTGCACATGCACACTGCAAAGCCTTCTTTTGCTGGGCTCCACTCAAAACTGGCAGTCTAATGGCTTATTTGGTAAATGAGTCAAAGCATCACACTGAAATGTGGCATTCAGAGAGGTCAGCCATTACTGCATTTGTCAGTGAGTAGGGATCCAAAATGCAGCCACTTGTCTAACACTACATAGATGACAGCTCAACATCCCAAACCACTCGACTCCTGTAACTGCTCTGAAGTGATGAACCCTGACTTTTCAGGGAAGGTATTCTCACCCACTTGTATACATGTGCAAGTGAGGACACTTCATATATTTTCTACTCACCAAGACAACTGAAAGAGTCTCACCGATGTTGAAGACTACTAAGATGACCTATGGGTTACTGAGATAATCAAGGTTCTTGCAGACTCCAAATAACACAGGGTTCGAGAATTGGCATAGACATGAGGTCAATGAAAAAAGGCATACTCCTGTGCCTAGTAGGTGAAAGAAACAATCTTTCATGGATTTTTGCTAGAGAAAAGCCATGGATGGATCAACAACTGCATACAAGAGATGAAAGACAAGATGGATATGAATACAAAAAGGACAACAGGGCCAAAGCCATACATGGTACAGTATAACATGCAGACATCTGCTCTTGGAAAGAGACCATATCTAAAAAAGTAGCTGAAACTTGGGCTACTGCTATTAGGTATAACAGAAGCCATTGTTCTTCTTCAAGATCTAGTGTGTTCTGTATAGAATAAATATACATGTTAAGTGGTGAAGACATAAGAATCATGCTTTCAAATCTTGCAATGTTTTTATGGTAGCACTAACTTTCCAATTTTCCAAGGGAATACAGCTTTTGGTTTACTATTTGTATGGAGGAGACAGTCCCATGGATCTTTCTGCCCCTTCTACAATAATTGCCCTAACTCTACAATTCAGGAAGCCAAAGCAGGGACTTTTCCAGTGGCTAAGTATGGCCTTTCTAACTATGCATTTAAGAACTGGAGAAATGAACCACAGGGTGGCGTTGTGGGTGTACTGTGCTCCCCATGAGAGTTACTAAAATCCCCAAATCCGTGTATCCTCTGACATTATAAATCCTTACTCTAATGACTGGATCACAGTGGTATACTGGATCCCCACAGATAGTACCAGTGCAGAACTAAAAACTGGGAGTTCCAAATATACATATATGGTTTTTTCACTTTCCAAGGGCACAGAAATCTTAGAAATAGGCTGCACAAGTCTTTGGGGAAAGCCAAGAGGACGAACAATGTATATACACTTGTGACAGTCCTATAGGGTTCTTCCTCAAAGGGAGACTTCCTCTCTTCCTTCAAGCATCATCAAGTCTATAACTAGTTCCAGCCTAGAAATTGTGTGAAAGGAACTTAATCACTATTTTTGTAAAAGAAGACTCTCTGTTCACTAAAGATAGTTTTTCAGTTATCCAGATCAAGTAAGACTCTAGTAGACTTCTTATCTGTTTTAGTCCTAAAGATACAAAGATCAACTACCTACCTATTCCTCCAAATCTGTGTGTGTAAAATCATTATGATTATTATTGCTCTGGTTCTGCTGTTCATAACCATAACCACTCATCCCTTATTTTTGGTGTTGAAGCATTATCATTTGCCTTTTGTATTTTAGGATTCCAAATCCCTATTTATTTACGGGAGCTCATTCCAGTCATGGCATTTCCCAATACCATTCTCAGCCTGTGGAAGACAACCATTAACGAGTTTTTCAAAAATACTGATATTCCTCCTCACTGATGCTTTTCCCCATGGCTCATTTAAGAGAATGTTATCTAGGTCCTCTTGGTGAAGGAGTAAAGAAGTCACGTATGATAAACCTAATTCAAATTTTCTGTCTTGCTAAGCATTTAGATTTATTCTTCTACTTTTCACCCAGGAAAGTCTAGCATCTCAACTTCACTAACCACAAACCACCACTGAGTCCTCATTTATGCCCACTAAGTAAGCAATTGTTAAAGTCAATTTCAGTTGGTTAAGATAAAATTTCAAATCTACATTGATAAATTCAGCCTAATCCAATTCTATAGTATTTATTCCTTGAGATAAACTTTAAAGAATCTAATGGTAACATCTTCTTTTGGTGAAAATGCAATTTCTTCCAAATTTAGATTGTGTCTTATTCCCGGATGCTGCAGAATTCCAGTATTAGTTTGGGTCTATAGGCAATGAGATAGTGGGGGGTAAGCTTCTACTAACTTAGGTCATTTTATTCCAGGGTCTTTAAGAATGAGGAGAAAAATCACCAGACAGATGGAAGAAGGAACTTCTTCCTCTGACAAGGGAGTTCAGGATGATTTGGGGTTCAAGGTCCAAATATCCAAAAAGAATCCATCCAAATGTGCCAATTATTCTAAAGATCCCCAAACTTCATTAAGCTCCCCTACGCACTGAGAACCATCCATCCCCCCAGAGTCCTACAAGTAATTAGTTCCTTCACTACTTCCTATTACAATAGACATTTTGTCACCTGAAGCATTATATTCAATGGTACATTTAATAACACTAAAGTATAAATGAAAGCTAAGTTTTTGGCATCACAGCCATAGACTACCAGCGTTCCAATTGCCCCTAGTCATTTCTCATTTCAGGTCTAGCTAAATCAGATAACCAATACCACATTTCATATTTGAGATTCTGTTTCTTGGATCCTACAGCCTTATCAGACAGGATTGGATCAGTGTGATGACTAGTTTTATGTGTTAAATTGGATAAGATTAAAGATTTTAATTGGTAAACTTTGAGCATGCAGATTGCTCTCTGTAAAGTGAGTGGGCCTCATCAAGCCAGTCAAAAGCCTGAATGAAACTAAGAGACCAATCTCCCCAAGCAAAAGTCAATTTTCCAACAGATTGCCTCTGAAGTTCAACTACACCATCTACCAATCTGGGTCTTCAGGCTTCTGACCTTCAGACTGGAAATGCACCACTGGCTCTGTTGGTCTCCTGCCTGCCAACCCACACTGTAGAGATTTTGGATTCACCAGCTTCCACGATCACATGAGCCAATTCCTTATAATAAAATCTTTCTTTCTATACATATACACATCTTATTGGTTCTGTTTCTGTGTTTCTGTGGAGAACCATAAGAGACAGGAAATCAGATGCCACTTAAGCAGGAAGAGATTTAATATGGAGAATGAGATGTTCACAAAACTGTTCTAAGGGCTAGGAGTTCAAACCTCACGAGGCTGTCGCTGGCTTTCAGAAAATCCTGAAGTTCAAGTTTCAGAGGGAAGTCACTACTCATGATCTCAGCTGCCTGTAATACCAAAGAAGGTGATTTTTAAGACAAGGTCAAGAAACCACTGATAGAGCCCTACTTCTCCCACCTGCTAAGGCTCACATCCTACTCACAGCTACCTCAGTGACTCAGAGCTTTTCTTTCCCTTTGGCTTCTAAATATTATAGAAGTACTTACCATCAGCCAAATCCAGCAAACGACCTAGGAACTGGAGTTCTAGAGAGTCAGAATCACATGATTACGGTTGGGAAGTGGGGGCTGTTGCTGAGTGTTCAGAAGGGAGCAGGGCTGCTGCCAAGTTGACAGTAGAAATAAAGAGCCTGCGGTAAGCTTAGTGAAGACACAGGATCCTGGACAAAGCACAGCTGAGAACAGTTCCCAAACAAATTATAAGAGCACAGAAAGAGTTAAAGAGAGCTTAGTAGTCATGGAACCAGCTCCTCATTTGCAGAGAAGGAACTAATGCCCAGAGAGGGGAATGAAATTCTTCTAAGACCCTTTTTAATTACTGGCATAGTCAAGATTTGAACCCATAAACCATTTAAGATTCTTTCTACTGCTTAGTGGACGCAATTGGAGTTACTTTCTGGTCTCACCAGGGATATAGGATGTTCCTTCCCAAACACCGGGCTCCCTGGACCACTACCATTCATCCTGGGGACCTGCACCCCTAATCTGAACAATGCACCCTCTCAGCCTTACACACCACAGATTAAAGCACCCAAAGTATTTTACTTGTAGTGGGAGGAGATTTTGCTTTATGAAAGATTCAGACACCCAAACAGATATCCTTTTCCGATGTTCCCTCTTTATTCCTTCTTTCTCCTACCCTCTGCTTTAGGACCCAGGTCCTTTGGTTACCAGAAAAGAACATTCTCTCTTCTAAGGTAAAACCAACTTTCCATTTAACTATTTGATTTACAAATAATCATGACTCGACAGCTGCCCTGGACTCTACCCTGAAATTTCCCTAAACCAGGCTTTCCTTTCCATTGGTCTACAACCATTCCAGTAAGCACCAACAGCCTTCCTCTGTGTCTCAAATTCTTTTTCTTTTCTTTCTTTTTTTATTTTTTTGATCCCTCATGAATTTCTTCCCATAGCTTCACATCCTGGCTTATTATCTCTGCCTAGATAATCATTAGCACAGCATATTATCATATCTAAAACCCAATCATACTCCAATGTCTCTGGTTTCAGATTAGAATAACTTAATCTTTTTGGAGAGAGGAAATCTGGCAACATTTCTGTCCTTTGGCAATAAGAGTAGGACTGTGATTTTGCCAGGCCACCAGAAAGAAGGAGAGGGGTATGTTAAATCCAACTTTGCCAGGCACCTGTACCCATAGGCCCTCGGGAAAGCTCAGAGGAGCCTAAGAAACAGCAGACAGATGGGAAGCATAGTGGTGGCCAAGACTTGGTGCTACAATGCAAGCCTCTGGGCAAAATAGGGCCAGACCTTGAGTACTGAGAAATGCACCACTGCAGAAGAAGTCCTTGTTCCTTTAACCAAAAGCTATGTGTTTACTACCTTCTCCCTGGACACAAGGATGATCTTGTCTCAGTGGCATCTATACAGAGACAGGAAGAGATAGATGCTCCCAGGAAAGGCTCAGACTCAATTTAGCAAGAAGCTTTGTGGCAGGAGGTGACAGAAGGGAGAACACAGTGTATGGCTACATGACTTAAACCCCATCTATTTCTAAGCTAGAGCTTAGAAATCTGACCAATCTATTTAGCTGTTCTTTTTCCTTGGGGCCAACCCAGGAAGAATTCACACACACAGCAAAGATCCAGGGTCAGTGTGAACTGGGTGACCTGAGTTTGATCTTTGCTAGACCTGTGTCCCTTCCACTCTTGCATAAAGAACCAACCTCTTCCTGTGCCAGGCAGTTTCTAGATTAAGGTGACTTGGCTAAACTCAGGAAGAGTATGGAGTGCCTGCCAACACTTGTTCCTGATTCCTCTCCAGAACTTGTCCATTTCCCAATAGAACAAACACTAAAATAGATAAAATTTCACAACTCTCTAACTGACAGGAAGAAAAAAAAAAAAGTCCCTGTTCAGCTTAAAATGGTTTTGCAGTAAGAGGCTCCAGAGAATTCTTGAAGAGATTGGCACTGGCCATGCGTAGGCCAGAATGTACGCTTTCCAATTATCTGACATCCTCTTCCAACACATCCAGGGCACTCTCTGCATCTCATTTGCATCAAATTTATTTAGCACATTTTTGATTACTATTTTATTATTCCCTTTTCAATCCCAAACTTTCAATAACAGAGGTTTATTATCTTAAGTAATTCCTAGGCTTATAAGCAACCTTTACTCCCCACTACCCCTCCACCCCCAAATCTCCACAAACTACCCTCCTTCCCCCACCACCACACACACATAAGTACTCCTCATTACCACTTCTATTACTGCTGTAAAGTAGTTCATATAAAATCATCAAAACTTGGACAGAAGCTGTCAGTCATAGAAAGGTGATCCTCAAACTTACTTAGAAAATAGTCTTTTTTTTCATATCCACCATTCCTTATGTCAAGGAAATCAATTCTTTAATATAAACCTCAGTAGAACAGTCAATAGTTTCCTGTCTTGGTCATCACATCACAACAGTGAAACACGTCCTGAGATTTTAATGATTGGCAGTGAAAGGAAGAGGCAGGAGAAAAGAGGACCATTGCATTGGAAAGAATTGGACACGGCAGGAGAATTGAAGACGGACATGGAACAAAACCAAGGGAAAAAAACAGAAGAGCCATATGATCCTTCCTCATCAGTCCCCAAGGTTCAGTGTTCCAGAGTCAGCACGGTCACCTGCCTTCACGGGGACTTATACACAGATGGAAAGTGGCAGGTAACATGTCCCTGGAGCTCTACAACATTCCTGATAGAAGAAGAGACCAAGAGATCAATGCACAACAAGGCTGACCCACCGCATGAGAAGAGTCACAGCCATTCAAGTTCTAGTTTCAGAAACCTCACCAATATATACATGGTCCTGTGTTGCTCCCACCCTCAGCCCACAGCCTGACTTTTGAAGCTTTTTTAATAACCTAGCTCTCCTGTGTTCACTGACCCACACAGAATTTTCCACCATGTAGGGAGAACTCCCCACTGAGAATTAGCAAGTTCACACGTGGAGGTTAACCACCATGGGAAGGGGTGAATGGTTCCCATTGCATCTTTCATGCCCAGACTCTAGAACTGAGCCTAGAGGAGTGCGCACAGCTTAGGCTACGCCAGACAGGTGAAAAATGAGCTGTGAACTCTCCCCTGCTGGAGGAGGCAAGGCCTCTGGTTAAATCATAATAGCACAGTTGATATGATCTCAGGAGGAGGCATGCCCCACTAGACCCTCCAGAGAAAACTGTCCATGTAGAATGTCTCCAGCTCATTAGAGCTTCAGTTCATTTATTAAATATTGAGTACATCAGATGGTTCTCTTTGGTGTGGAGAAACAGAGTCCTTGTTCTTCGAGGCGGATGCTGTGTATCCTCCTGAGAAAGTCCAGTTGGCCGTGCTAATTGCTAACAGATTTCTCACATACTGTTATTTCTTCATCTGCCCAGGAAGTACATGCTGCACTGCAGGAGATGTGGGACAGAACTTTGTTGCTAGGAGTCTAAATGGTAGAGGCAATTAATTATTCACACCAGTAAAAGGAAGAAATTTAATGAGAGCCCAGCAATAGAACCTACTCTGGGAAGTTGTTTAAGATGAGGAAGAAACACAGATGTCCCTGGTCACTTAGACTACCCACTGATCTTCAGGTGGAACCATGCTCTACGGCAGTGTCTGGGACCTAGGCAAAGACTCTCATTTGTAGGTCATGGGACTGAGAACTGAAGGAAGAAGGTAACTTGCCAAGACATGAAGAAAGTAAGTGATCCTGAGATCGTATGATGTGCTGTGTTCTAATCATTTTATATCTACGTACTCCTTTAATCCTAACAATTCTGTAAAGTTAGTACCTCACAGTGAAGCCTGGCTGATTACCAATTACACCAATAGTGCCAATAATGTCCTGCGTTTGGACACTCACTTAAGAGAGAACCTCCCCTACTTAAGTTTCCATAGCCTATTTGCCTTTGTCCTAGACATAGCTAACTAAACCAGCAAAACCAACCCAGATTAAACCCATGCACAAGAGAGTTTTAATATAACTATGGAGTTTTAAAACCATAAGACAGGAGACGAAAAGAATCCAGTTAGATAAGAAACAAAGGGGGTACTTTCAATCATATGGCATAATACTCTAGATTCGTGTTCTTGTGGCCTCTGTCTCCTGTCTTTGAATCCTGTTGCAATCAAACTCAAATTTCCCCTTTCCTAGGCTAGCTCAAGGGAGTTTCTCCTTCTTGCAATCACAATTTCCCTGTCAGCACGAGCATGCACACATGTAAGTGTATGCATACATGCACACACGTGTGTGTGCTTATATCCATGTACTGAATTAAACCATGTAAGATAAAAGACGTTCCATTGAGAAGATAAATAGAAATCATAACTGAGAACTTGGAAGGAAAATTATTTCCCCTATCTGATGTCACAGGGTATGTGCTGGTTCTGAGCCAAGAATAATAACTAATGCCAATTAATACTAAACTGTGTGCTAGCTTCCAATAATTTTACAAGAACATACTCATTTAATCCTAACAACTTCGGAACACAGGTACTATTGTAATCCCCGTTTTGTATGTTAAGAAACAGAGATTAAGTAATTCGTTCAGTGTCACCCAGTATGTAAGATGACAGAGCCAGGATGTGAACTGAGAGTATAGCTTTCTTGGCCTCTGGTCTAGGTGGTGGAAGGGCAATGGAGTCTCCAGGTTCCTCCTTCTCTTTAGTGGACCTAAAGCCCAAAAAGAGGCTTTTAGAATTCCAGAGTGAAAACCTGGTGGGCATCAGCAAACAGCCTGGCTTCCTAGGTCCTAGGCAAATGGAGGGTTTAGGATTAAAACTTTGTAAAAATAATTCTTCTTAAATTTGTCAACCATGTGTGACTTAAACCAGCACCTCAGCAGGCAAGAAACTCTGCATTTTGATTTTTACCTGAACGTTAAGACCCAAAGATCAGCAATGTTCCCTTAACATTCCATCTGGCCTCATCACCTGTGAGTCAGAGGCCATGCGCAGTCTTCGCAGAGCCAGTGAGCACTGGTGGTTTGTGAGTTAGTGGACACTAGTGATACTGGACAGCACCAGTAGGACCAAGTAGTTAGCCTTGGGAAAAACAAGATTTAAAATAAAGTCTGATTTTTTTTAATTGTACACTATTTTAAATGTGAAGAATTACACTGCTATGTTTGTTTCCCAAGCCAGAGACCCAGCATGGGCTGCAAATTCATCCTGCAATTCAAACCCACCCACTACTGGAGAGCCAGCCCACAGCCACCCGTCCCACCCTCTCTTAATTCCCCAGCAGAAAACACACAGTTTTCTCACCAGCAGAGAGAAAGGAAACATGGTTGCAAAGAGCAGAAGACACAGGATAAAAAATTCAAGAAACACACTGTAGGTTATTGGGGAAAAGTATCACAAGAGTCACAGGCAGAGGTGGATATTCAGTCATACCGAATATAAACTGGCTAAAGAGAATAGCTACTGCTTCAATGGAATCATCCCAGATTTTGTCTTATGTTTGGAGACAGAAAAGAAAAATCTATCCGATTTATCTGAGTTCAGAGTCTGAAGGAGCTGGCTCACAGGCTTGTTTCCTATGAAACCTTTTCAAAGGAATAACCTGATTTCCTGTTTATTACAGATTGCCAACCGGGTAATGTAGTTTCAGCTCCCTGGATCTCCTGCAATACTTTATAATCCAGAGAATATAAAGGAGCCATGGGGTTGAGAAAGCAGGGTAGACAATGGATAAGTAGCCTTTTTCTTTTTTTGGTGAAGCAACACAAGACATATTGTCAGCATTTTCAACTTCAACAAGAAATAAAAGAGAATAAAGAATTTGGAAATCTAGGGCCTAGACATACTATCATTCCCTTCCTGCCTTTCATTCATTCCAAGTTGATGTAAGAAACCTGGGCAATTACTAAGGTTTGCTTAGTCTACATTCACAAGGGGAAAAAATTGAGTAGGGGAAGAGAGGACGGAGCATGCAGAGGGATTCTGGAGAAGAGAACAGGATGATCAGCCATGTGACATAAACACAGCACTGTCCTTTACAAAGGAAGTTTCTAGTGACTCCTAGGGGCCACATCTAAAAACATTTACTTAGCACGTCCAAAGTCCACCCATATCCCCTCATTTTCTTCTGTTTATTCCTATCCATGTAACACATAGACAACTTATATTTTTCTAGTACTTTATATTTTATATTTTCCCATTCATCTGGTCTCTTGGTGCTCCAAGCAAGCCTGCTTATAGGGACCATTACAGATAAGAACACTTTGTCTCACAAAGACTGGGACTTTTACCCAAGATGTGATAGGGATCTGTCTATAACATTTGTCCAGATATTAACCCTCCCCTTTTCTGCATTATTTTGACTGCCAGAATCCACTTACCCCTTTAAAAATAATCAGACACAACATTTCATCTGAGCAACTAGTACCTCTTTTTCTCTCAATCCATATGCTCTAAGTAGAGCTGACTCCATTCCAAGTGTTCTGACTCAGATCTGGCCTACTAAATATCACATGTCCTCATTTTGTCTCTTTTTCTCTTTATTTGTTCTTCTGTTTCTTAAATTCCACATATGAATGAAATCATATGGTATTTGACTTTCTCTCTCTGATTTATTTCACTTAGCATTATACTCTCTAGGCCCACCCATGTTACTGCAAATATACATATATTTTCTTTTACCCATTCATCTACTGATGGACACCTGGGTTGTTTCCATATGTCAGCTATCGTAAATAATGCTGCAATAAAAACAGGAGTGCATATATCTTTTTGAATTAGTGTTTTCATTTTCTTTGGGAAATACCCAATAGTGGAATTACTGGATGATATGGTATTTCTATTTTTAATTTTTTTAAGAACCTTCATAGTGTTTTCCACAGTGGCTACAACAATTTTCATTCCTACCAACAGTGCAGGAAGGTTCCTTTTTCTCCACATCCTCACTGACACTTGCTATATTTTGTCTTTTTTTTTTTAATTTTAGCCATTCTGACACATGTAAGGTGATATCTCATTTTGGTTTTGATTTGAATATACCTGATGATGAGTGATGTTGAGCATCTTTTCATGTGTTTGGTGGCCATTTGTTTGTCTTCTTTGGAAAAATGTCCATTGAGGTCCTCTGCTCATTTCTTAATCAAATTATTTGCTTTTTTTGGTGTTGAGTCATAGAGGTTCTTTATATATTTTTTATATTAACTTCTTGTCACATGTATCATTTGCAAATACCTTCTCCCACCCAGTAGGATGACTTGTGGTTTTGGGGATGGTTTCCTTGCCTGGCAAAGAAATTCTGTTTTGATATAGTCCCAATATTTTGATTTTGCTTCTATTTTCCTTGCCTGATGAGACATACCTAGAAAAATGTTTCTATAGCCAATGTCAAAGAAATTACTATGTTTTCCTCTAAGAGTTTTAGGGTCTTAGGTCTCAGATTTAGGTCTTTAATCCATTTTGAGTTTATTTTTATGCATGGTATAAGAAAGTAATCTAGTTTCATTATTTTGCATGGGGCTGTCCAGTTTTCCTAGCAGCATTTGAAGAGACTGTCTTTTCCCTATTGCATATTCTTACCTCCTTTGTTGCGGGTTTATTGGCCATACATGCAAGGATTTTTTCTGAGCTCTCTATTCTGTTCCATTGAGCTATGTGTTTGTTTTTGTGCCACTATCATACTGTTTTGATTGCTACAACTTTGTAGCATATCTTGCAATCTAGGATTGTTTTATAACCAGGCTTGTTCTTCTTTCTCAAGTTTGCTTTGGCTATTCAGGCCTGGTCTTTTATGGTTCCATACAAATTTTATTTTTATTTGTTTTAGTTCCATAAAGGATGCTGTTGGTATTTTGATAGGGATTGTATTGAATCTGTAGACTGCTTTAGATAGTATGAACATTTTAACAATACTGATTCTTCCAATCCATGAGCATGGAATATCTTTCTATTTGTGTCATCTTCAATTTCTTTCACCAGTATTTTCTAGTTTTTGGAGTACAGGTTTTTCTCTTCCCTGGCTTATTTCTAGATATTTTATTACATGCCCTTAGGATAATAACCCAATCAGGACTAATGAGGTATAAATATATTTGGTTGGGTCTGCTGAAAGAAAGAGGTGATCTCTTTTTCCACAAGATCTGAGCCTCACAAGATGGAGCCTGGTATCTCTAACAGCTATCATATTTAAACCAACTATGGTACTTTATGAGCTTTTGGGTCAAACCAAATATGAAGGGAAACCCTCCATCTTTTCAGTTTACTTAACTTTTCATTTAAGTAAAACAACATGTTGGGTTTTTTTCTTAAGCTAGTTTGAATTGGGTTTTCTTTCACTTATCCTAACTGATATATTACCCAATGCCTTGAGTATGTCCCAAAACATTCCTCAAGACTAAGAGGATAATCTTTCTAGATAGGAGATTAGGACATAAAAGGTCACACTGCCAGAACTTCAACTTAAATATTGCATCACCAGGTAGTAAGCTGCTTCTTCTGACATCATAATGTCTATCTCTTGCCTCCACTTAAAATGCTGTTTCCTTGGGCTGCATAATCTTACTCTTCCTCTCCTACCAGAATAATTCATTCATGCCCTACTGACAAAGCTAGGCTCACATTTTCCCTTCTTGGAACTCCTCTGGCTAATCTTGATACTTAATTACATAGACCTTTTGTTATTGTTCTCATTTATAATATTAGATACCTTATCTTTCCAAATTGACCCTGAGATATCTGAAGATGAAAGCATGTTCTTAGACTACAACTATAACCCTCTCATTGCCCTTAACAGTATGTACGTGGTACACATATCAACAGGCAGTGTTCTTTACTGAACTAACAAAAGGAAGTACACAGGGGGTAAGAGATGACACCACAGCCAGAAAGCTAAGTGATGAAAGAATGAAGACATAGTAGAGTTAATCCCTGTGGTATCCATAATACGGCTTTATTCCGTTTAAACTATATGAATCCTCTTGGGGCGCCTGAGTGGCTCAGGGGTTAAAGCCTCTGCCTTCAGCTCAGGTCACTATCCCAGGGTCCTGGGATCGAGCCCCACATTGGGCTCTCTGCTCAGCAGGGAGCCTGCTTCCTCCTCTCTCTCTCTCTCTCTCTGCCTGCCTCTCTGCCTACTTGTGATCTCTATCAAATAAATAAATATTTTAAAAATAAATGAATAAATAAATAAAATAAACTATATGAATCTTCTCAAAAAAAGCAGCACATGGTTTAAAGGTGGTAATCTATCTTATACTAAGAACTGAGAAAACTACAGAATATAACAAGAGTCCTAACCCCACAGTAGGCCTTCAACAAATTTCTTAAAAATCTAATCATGAGTTGGGCACCAATCCAAGTTATTACTCCGTGGAATATTCCCAGAAGTACTTTCTTAATGATGATAAATAATCCAAAACATTTTCTCATGGCTTATTTTTTCATGTTTTATTCATGTGTTAACAAATAATAAAAATAGTAACAACCATTTTGTCAAATATCTACTATGTGCAAGACATTGCCAGACAGAGAGATACTTTGCATATATTGTATCCAATCCTTTAAAAAGCTGCAAAGTATGTAGTATTATTGACTTTTTAAAAATAAACAAGAGTACCTTAAAGAAGTTAAGTGGGAGTTCTGTTTGGGGAACCAGAAAACCAAACAAATCTCCTGACCAAAAATCACACAGAAATGGGCTAAAATCACACAGAAATGGTCTAAAATAATACAATCATCTGTTAAAGAGCTGAGCATGTCACAAACCAGGTGACAATTCCAAGGACAATAAAAAAAAGAGGGATCTGAATGCACAGAAGCAAGTATGTGAGCAACAGCTGCAGCAGTCTGGGAGGTGGTTAAGATTCCTGGTTTCTATAACCCAGTCCCTTGGATTTCATGCCCAGACAGGGCCAAGAGATAAAGTAAGCTATAGAGTTGGAATTAAGTCACTCCATATAAAACCGCAATAGAAACCTCAATGGGCTGTAAATTCAGTAAAAGGGTGAACTAAAACAAAACAAAACCTATCCACTGGCACAGAGAAATAACAAGAAAGCTTTTTCTGCTGGGGCCTGGGCACTGATAGAAATAAATTAAAGTTTACCCTAATAATCTATAACCAGTTATGTGTCTCTGTGAGTGTGCTGAGTGTGAATTTGTCACTCCCAGGCTCTAGGAAACCATAAAATGGTTTCTGGCCTATTAACGCCCCTAGAACACCTGGGAGATAAAACGAACAAAAAGGACATGGTTTCAACCCAGGCCATACAGGATTCCAATAGAATATGTACTGCTGGATTAGCCTATACTACAAAATGTGTAATAATACAAAGTACAAAATGGTAAAAACAAGTAAAGAAAATCTCCTCACTAAACCAGAGTCAGCATATAAAACATACAGCAGGATTAGACTCCTATGATCTTCGAATGATGGAACTATTAGGGGAATTGCAAAATAAATATTTTAAATGGCTAATTTAAACTCAGTGAACAGGTTAAGCAGAATAGATAGACCTGAAGAAAGAATAATGAACATGAAAGTATTTGCAAGGGAATTACCAAGAATTATGTTTAGAGAACCAAAGTGATAAAAAGTATAAACTAGTGTTGAGGAATATGGATGACAAAATAAGAAGGCCCAACATATGTCTAAGGGGAGTTCCAGAAAGAGAAAACAGAGAGAAATGGGAAGCATATTAGCTTAAAAGATAACAGCAGAAGATTTCTGAGTAGTAAAGAAAGACATACTTCAGGACGTACAATTATTTATTAGTAGAATAATTACAAATAAATTCCTGCCTAGATACCAATTGTGAAGCTCCGCGAGAGCAAAGAAGAGATGTTAAAGACATCCAGAGAGAAAAGCCAGGTCATCCACAAAGGAACAATAAGACTAACAATATGTTTCTCAACAGCGACAATAGAAACAAAAAGACACAGGAATAATAGCTTTGAAGTACTGAGAGAAAATAATCCCAACCTTCAGTTCTTTATCAATCTAGACCATGATTCATGAGTCAGAGTGAAATAAGGACCACTTCTGGCACACTAGGTCACAGAGATTTCTACTAACAAATACTTGCTCAAAGAACTAGTGAAAAATGTACTTTAGAAGGGTTTCTCAACCCAAAAGGAAGGGCTAAACTACATGAAAGAATATGACCAAATTATTTAAATGTGGTTAATCTAAACAAGCATTAATTATAAAATCAATAATAATAATAATTGGTGGATATAAAATCAGACAAATCTTAAAACTGAACAATAAATGCTCAAAAAGAGAGAGGACAACTATATTCTAAGATTCTTTGTTGCTTGGGAGAAGAATAGAGACTTTGCTAAGCCAAACATGCATTTAAAATGTTAAGCATGACCTTTAAAAAATGAAAGCTGAAAGCATGAATTTCAAACAGTAGAAGAGGAAAAATGTATAAAAAATAACAATCAATACAAGACAGTAAAAAAGGGGGAAAACGGGACAAGCAGAGTCAAGAGAAAGCATAAAATAAGATGGAGAAATAAAATCAATTATTGTATTAATCATAGCAAATGTATACTACATATGTTAGTTAAAAGATTGACAGATTACAATTAAAAATGTTTGGTAACATGCTGCTTATATGAACAGAAAATTCATAGAAAGCCAAGCCAGAAGACATATTAGCACATGAATAAATGTTCAACCTTATCACTACTTAGGGAATTGAAAGTTAAAACAATAATAGTGTCCCATTTCAAAACTGTCACCCTAAAATTTCTGACTACATAGTTGGTAACATAGTTGATATAACCACTTTGGAAAGATATTTGGCAAAATCCAGTATAGTTAAAAATGCATGTATCTTTACCTTACAACCCTACTCCTAGATGAACGTCCTAGAGGAACTATTACAAAAGTATACATGAATTTATATTGAGAAATACTTATTATAGCCAAACTTTGTAATGATTAAAAAAACTATAAGCAGCAAATGTACATCATCAAAAGCATCGCCTTAAAAAAAAAAAAAAGCGTCACCTTAAAATCTAAATTAAGGTAAATGGAATGCTATGCAACCAGTAACATGAACATATGAATAAATGAGTGAATGAATGAATTACAACTACGTTCATAAAGACAAATTTCAGAAACAATGTTGAGCAACAAGGGTAAGTTGCAGTCAGATATTACGTACGCTATTTGATATTATCTGTATAAAGATTAAAAATATAAATTCTCGGGGCACCTGGGTGCCTCAGTGGGTTAAGCATCTGCCTTTGGCTGAGGTCATGATCCCAGGGTCCTGGGATTGAGCCCCATGTCAGGTTCCCTGCTCATCAGGGAGCCTGCTTCTCCCTCTCCCCTCTGCTTGTGCACCCTCTCTCTCAAATAAATAAATAAAATCTTTATAAAGAATAAATAAATTCTTATAGATTCATGGATATGAAGTATAAAAATTTGCCCAAAAAATGACAATGAAAGGTTCAGGAAAAGAGGGAATACACACATTGTACTAAAACTGAACTTGTTATGCTTTTTTTTTTAATATATGAAGCAAAAATACAAAATGTTAAAATTAGACAATGTAGGTGGTGTGTCCATGGATTTCACTGCATCAGTTTTTGTACTTTTACTTATGGTTGAAATATCTCATAAATTTATAAAATATGTATGATATAAATATATACAACTTCTATTTTTTAAAAAACTTTAAAAAAATAAAAACATTTAAGAAAGCAGTAACATTTGAGCAGTGTGTTTGACTAGTGTTTCTCAAACTCTAATGGCATATGAATGACTGAAGATTTTGTTAAAAGCTAGATTCTCATTATAAGTTTTGGGGAAAGTCTAAGAACATGCATTTGTACAACATCCCCGGTGATACTGACCAACGGGTTTATAGACCCCACTTTCAAAAGCAAGTTGGTAGATTATATTATTCCTGAAAATGTGTTGCTCATCTCTGACAAGGATTATACTTTCTCAACCCTGTTGATGTCAGACTTGGTCATGTGTACAGCTTTTGCCATGAAACAGGCAGAAGTGATGTGTGATATTTCCTAGGAGAGACTTGAAGGCCAACATGTACCCTTCCGTGACTTCTTTTCCTTCTGCAATAAAATTAGCAATGGTCCAGATAGACATGTCTCAATCAGCCTGGGGCCATCAGCCTGGGTCAAGAAATAAAGACTCACAAAACAATCCCAAGCCCACTCCTGGGTAAGGTAGCATGGGTGAGAAATAGAAAACTTACACTGATGAAAGCCACGGATATTAGGGGCTATTTGTTACTGCAATATAACCCAACCTAGTCTCTGATTAATATAAGCCGTATGGTATATATATGTATTTTACTGGGTTTAAAGAACCATCCTGGAGCACCTGGCTGGCTCAGTGTGTAGAGCATATGACTTGGGATCTTGGGGTCATGAGCTCAAGCCTCACCTCAGGGTTTAGAGTTCACTTTAAAAAAAAAAAAAAAAAAAACAGGGGTACCTGGGTGGCTCAGTGGGTTAAGCCTCTGCCTTCGGCTCAGGTCGTGATCTCAGGGTCCTGGGATCGAGCCCCACGTCGGGCTCTCTGCTTGGCGGGGAGCCCACTTCCCTGACCCCCACCTCTCTCTGCCTGCCTCTCTGCCTACTTGTGATCTCTCTCTCCCTCTCTCTCTCTGTCAGATAAATAAATAAATAATCTTTTAAAAAAATACAGAACCACCTTCAACCACTTATTTGATTAGGGAATTTGGCCAAGATATTTAACTTTCCTGGATTTCAGCTACCTCATACACAAAATGGGAATAAAACCTGATTTCCTCCTTCCTTTCCACCTAGCTTCCACTCATTATTCACCTTTCCTAACCCCAAAACACAGGAGCAGGTGCCAGGGCTTTGGAAAAGAGAATGAGTAACACTATAAATTTTAATGGACAAAGGCAGATTTGGCCATGCTTGGAATGCCACCCTCTTACAGTTTGCATCTGAAAATTTGCCATCCCCCCTGCCCCCCGAGAAAAACAATCTAATCAAGGCTTCAGCTTATTACTTAACAAATTACTAAGTATTTGCCAAGTACTTTCTCAGAGTCTGTGACTGTGCTCACAGGTAGTTAGTTGCATGATCTGGGAACAGAAAGGCATTAGCCAGTGATGCTGATAACACTGAACGAAGAACAGTGCACATGATGAAAACTGAGAAATGGAAAACAAAGCCCTAAGGATTTAAATATATAAAGAAGAGATTGAACTTGTATATAAATTCAAATATCTTCATCTTAGGAAGAATTATTCCAAAGCATAGAAGGTCATTGGGAATGAAGAGGCTAGAAGGGATGAGAGAGTGACAGATAAGAATGAATGTTGGTGATAAACGAGAGAGATATGAAATCTCAATGTACTACAACAAAAAGGGCCATTGGTTTTTTTTGTTTGTTTGTTTGATTACATAAGAAAAGGGAACACAACCCAGAAAAAAACACATGATCATTTATCTTTAAGAAACTGATTAAACTGTACCTAGAATGTTGCACACCGCACTTGCAGCAGCTTGGGAACTGGTAATAAACAAGAGGATGAAACATTGCTCTGAATAGGCTGAGCCGAACCGCTAATGGGTCGGCAGGTGACTCAGAGTCAACTAACACCCAGCACCCACTGTGGGCCCAGCTTTGCCTTGGGTCCAAAGATACAAGTTTCCAATCCAGTTTGATTTCAATCCTGACTGGAATCAAAGGAAAGAGCATACATTAACTTCACTATTTTTACCTCCTGACAGGATTGAAAAGCTTCCCAAGAAGCACAAATCACATACATTTTTTTCTAATTTACTTTTAATCTCAGGAGTTGGCTAACTCCAGCACACAAGCTGCATCTGTAGCAGCAGCCTTCATCTCCACTGCCTTTGTCAAGAGGACTGAGAAATATAAACCAAGTGATTAAAAAGAGAGCCCCTTTACTGTTAGAATCAACAGTATGGTGTGTTTGGAAGGCAGCCTAACAGCACTCCCCTCAGTCTCTCTGCTGTTGTTAGATTTGCTCTTTCAAATCAAAATGCTCCTCCACCAAGGCCCTGCCTCTTCTCCCTGAATGCTATAGGGAAAGGTAAAAAGTTTCATTACGCCTCTAACCAATAGCACAGTGCCATTTATAGTGGAAATTTTCCTCTCAGCCTCTGCCCAAAGTGCAACATGGGATATTAGCCATTACTATTCTCAATCTAAGACAATGAAGGGAGGTACCCGTCAGAGCCTAATGAAGTCTCCGTACGAATAAAGGGACAGTGGTACATCTGGGAATAGAAAGAGGGGAAAAAATTTGCACAGACACAAGTTGGAAAAGAAGTGTAGGATGAGGGCGACGGTCTAGAAAACATCATAGGTCACAAGTGGACCAAGGAACATGCACTTGACTTTAAACACCTCTGAAGGTGACCTAGTGGTCAGCTCTAAGCTCAATAATAAATAAGAGTTAACAAAGTTAATATTTATTACACAGCAAGTACTATTCATGTACTCTTCCAGCCACATCCCAATTATCATCATTCCCATTTTAGAGATGAGGAAATGCATCAGAGAGACACAAGGTAGTGGAGGGTCACAGGGATAGTACTTTGGCAGAAGTCAGATATGAACCCCAGAAGTCCGAAGAGGAAGCACACAGAGACGATTACATCAGAGGGTTTACGGCACTTGAGAGCACAACATGGGAACCAAAAAGAAGAGCCACAAAGATGAATAAAAGAAGTTTTTAAAATAAGAATTACAAAATTAATTTTAAGAAAGTCACCTTATTTATGCCAGAAGAAAAATAAAGGCATACTCCCTGGAGAAGGAAGAGAAGGAAGAAGAAACAAGGTACATTTTTATTCTTTTGAACCCCTTGCTTTACAGCAATTTGCTTGAAACAGGCACATGGGTTTTGACACAATTGCTTGGGCAGTTTAAACGAGTCCCTCCAAATGAAGGACTAATAATCAAAGAGAGGCTTGTATTTGATTGCACATGTTTAGTGATTGTGAAAAATAAATAAATAAATAAATTCATTTTTTCCTACATTGCTTTACATTATATAGGCAAACGTCTGTATTTGGGTGAGGGCAGGTATTAAATGTATCATTACAAAAATAAATAATGCCCCCAAAAAAGAGAATCCTAAATCAAAGCACTTGCTTTCATATGATCATCTTTTCTTTTTCTTACTGAATACCCACTTCCCCAGCCTGGATCAAGACCTCAACAGACATGGAAGAAGAGCTCATCATGTATCAGGTGCTATGTGGGGTACCAAAGACAAAGGATTCCTCCCCGAATGAAGCCACAATCCCACAGTACAGACAAATGTTGAAATAAGAGAAATATAAGGTAGAAATAATAAATTCCAAAGTGGGGGGCAGGGAGAACTGGCTGCATACATTTTAAGGACAGAAAAGCTATATGTGATTGAAGCATTCTGAAGAGGTATACAAAAGAAAATGGAGATTGGGTTGAATCCTAGGTAAGATTCTAAAACGGAAAAGGCATTCCAGGAAAGAGGGCTGGCATAAATGAAGGCTCAGTAGTGAAAAAGACAATGCTTATTTGAGAATACTAAGGGCCATAATCTGGCCAGAATTCACAGGGCATGCTTACATGGTAGAAGAGGCCAGTACAGTTGAAAAATTAAATTGAAGTCATATGGTAGGAGATCTTAAAATATTAAGTTTTAACAGAGATAGCTATTAAAGTTCTCATGCAGAAAAGTGGCAAGGTGAGAGATAATGTATTACAGAAAAATCACTATGTTAGTAGTAGCATGGAGAGTGGTTTGGTAAGAAAGAGCCCTGAAGTAAGGGCTGAGAAATCTTCATGTCCCAGATATGAACTACACCCTCAGTCACAAACCACCACGATTCAGAGGCCTGCCTTTACTCATGGAAGGGATAAGGCAAGAAAAGAGAAAAGAATCTGTCCCACCCTTGTAAGGAAAAACAAGTCCATGTGATGTAGCATGTGAAGTCGGCTACACACTGCAAGCCTGTGGGACAGTCTCTGTCATTGTTCCTTAAAATTGAAACTTTCTTCCTCATCCTAGTATGTTCCTGGGCTCAGATAATCTCTTCAGATTCTGCTTCTGACCCTCTTCTCTGTTTCACTACCTGATTGCTATCCAGTTTCTCCTCATTAAGTTTCTATCTCTACCCACAGGGAATTTGGTTGGTTGCAAACTGGTAGTTTGGTTGACCAAATTCCTAGACTCTTCACCCAAATTTTACCTTGAAATTGTGCTTTCAGATCTATCCTGGTTTCATACTCCGCAGACAAGGGCCTTCCAGCCCCATCATTATCCAGGCTAAGATCTGAAACCTCTTGGGTTGGGAGCCCCAGAAGTCCACTTATGAGGAAAGATTAAAAGACAATGTTACTTCAGAGAAGCATTTCCAAGTGTCTCCACTTTCCAAGCTTTCTGAAAAGAACTGAAAGCATCCCACTGACAGTCGCCAGAGTCATGAACTATAAAATACCAAAACAGGAAGAGTTTTTGGAAGTGATCTACACCTCCCTATCTTCCCCATTTTATTCAGAAAAAAAAGATATGTTAAGTGGCTCATTTAGTATTCTTTTATTCATAGTCTGAACTTCTTACACTTCTAAAACACTATATGTTGAAAAATCCTAGCTGAATAATTTCATTGAAATTTTGGAGCAAGTGGATTATTAATAAATATTAGCAACTAATCATCAAATTTACTATGATTACAGTTGTATCCCATGTTTTCATTGTTAGTGTATAAGAAAGCAACTGGTTTCTGTACATTGATTTTGTATCCTGCCACATTACTGAATTGCTGAATGAGTTCTAGTAGTTTGGGGGTAGAGTCTTTTGGGTTTTCCATATAAAGTATCATGTCATCTGCGAAGAGGGAGGGTTTGACTTCTTCATTGCCAATTTGAACACCTTTTATTTCTCTTTGTTGTCTGATTGCTGTTGCTGGGACTTCTAATACTATGTTGAACAAGAGTGGTGAGAGTGGGCATCCTTGTCGTGTTCCTGATCTCAAAAGGAAGGCTGTGAGCTTTTTCCCATTGAGGATGATACTCACTGTGGGTTTTTCATAGATCGATTTTATGAAGTTGAGGAATGTTCCCTCTATCCCTACACTTTGAAGCGTTTTAATCAGGAATGGATACAGTATCTTGTCAAGTGCTTTTTCTGGATCAATTGAGAGGACCATGTGGTTCTTCTCTCTTCTCTTACTGATTTGTTCTATCACAGTGATTGATTTGTGAATGTTGAACCACCCTTTCAACCGAGGGATGAATCCCACCTGGTCATGGTGGATAATCTTTTTAATGTACTGTTGGATCCTATTAGCTAGGATCTTGTTGAGAATCTTAGCATCCATATTCATCAAGGATATTGGTCTGAAATTCTCCTTTACAGTAGGGTATTTGCCTGGTTTGGGGATCAGGGCAATGCTGGCTTCATAAAAAGAGTCTGGAAGTTTTCCCTCTCTTTCATTTTTTGAAACAGCTTCAGGAGAATAGGTATTATTTCTTCTTTGAATGTTTGGCAGAATTCCCCAGGGAACCCGTCAGGTCCTGGGCTCTTGTTTTTTGGGAGGTTTTTGATCCCTGCTTCCATCTCGTTACTAGATATTGGTCTATTCAGGTTGTCAATTTCTTCATGATTCCGTTTTGGAAGTTTATAAGTTTCCAGGAATGCATCCATTTCATCTAGGTTGCTTAACTTATTGGCATATAACTGTTGATAATAATTTCTGATGATTGTTTCTATTTCCTTGGTGTTACTTGTGATCTCTCCCTTTTCATTCATAATTTTATTAATTTGGGTCTTCTCTCTTTTCTTTTGGATTATTTTGGCCAATGGATTATCAATCTTATTCTTTCAAAAAACCAGCTTCTAGTTTCATTGATGTGTTCTACTGTATCACTAGTTTCTATCTCATTGATCTCTGCTCTAATCTTGATTATTCCCCTTCTTGTGTGTGGAGTTGGCTTAATTTGTTGTTGATTCTCCAGTTCTTTAAGGCGTAAAGACAGCTGGTATATTCTGTATTTTTCAATTTTTTTGAGGGAGGCTTGGATGGCTATGTATTTCCCCCTTAGGACCATCTTCGCTGTATCCCATAGGTTTTCTCATTGGTTTCCATGAATTGTTTAAGTTTTTCTTTGATTTCCTGGTTGATCCAAGCATTCTTAAACAAGGTGGTCTTTAGCTTCCATGTGTTTGAATTCCTTCCGAACTTTTCCTTATAATTGAGCTCCAGTTTCAAAGCATTATGATCTGAGAATATGCAGGGAATAATCTCAATCTTTTGGTATCAGTTGAGCCCTGATTTTTGACCTAGTATGTGGTCTTTTCTGGAGAAGGTTCCATGTGCACTCGAGAAAAATGAGTATTCTGTTGTTTTAGGGTGGAATGTTTTGTATATATCTATGAGGTCCACCTGGCCCAATATGTCATTCAATGCTCTTGTTTCTTTATTGATTTTCTGCTTGGATGATCGGTCTATTACTGAGAGTGGCGTCTTAAGATCCCCTACTATTAATGTATTCATATCAATATGACTCTTTATCTTGATTAACAGTTGTCTTATGTAGTTGGCTGCTCCCATATTGGGGGCATAAATATTTACAACTGTTAGATCTTCTTGGTGGATAGACCCTTTAAGAATGATGTAGTGTCCTTCTGTATCTCTGACTACAGTCTTTAGGTTAAAATTTAATTTATCTGATATGAGAATCACTACCCCACTGGCATGAAAGATGCTTCTCCATCCCTTCACTTTCAGTCTGGATGTATCCTTTGGTTCAAAATGGGTCTCTTGTACACAACATATGGATAGGTCTTGTCGTTTTATCCAACCTGCCACCCTGTGCTGTTTTATGGGTGCATTTAGGCCATTCACATTGAGAGTGATTATTGAAAGATACGTTTTTATTGACATCATATTACCTGTGAAGTCTTTGTTTCTATAGATTGTCTCCATAAATTTCTGTTCAATATTATTCTTCAGTTTTTTCCTCTTTTATAGAACTCCCCTTAATATTTCTTGTAGTGCCGGCTTGGTGGTCACAAACTCTTTTAAACCTTGCTGGTCTTGGAAGCTCTTTATCTCTCCATCCATTTTGAATGTCAGTCTTGCTGGATAAAGTATTCTTGGCTGCATGTTTTTCTCATTTAGTGCCCTGAATACATCTTGCCAGCCCTTTCTGGCTTGCCAGGTTTCTGTGGCTAGGTCTGACGTTATTCTGATGGGGTTTCCTCTGTATGTAAGGAATCTCTTCCCCCTAGCTGCTTTCAAGAGCTCCTGTCTAAAATTATGATTCATCATTTTCACAATCAGCTGTCTCAAAGTCTTTCTAGATTTATACGATCTTGGGGGGAGACTTTTCTGCCTCTAGGACATGAACGCTGGTTCCATTCATCAGACTAGGAAAATTTTCATGGAGAATTGGTTCAACTATATCCTCTAGTCTTCTTTCTTTCTCCTGCCCCTCAGGGATTCCAATAATTCTGACGTTGGAATGTTTCATGGCATCATTTAGTTCCCTAATTCTGTTTTCATGGCTTCTAAGCTGTTTGTTCCAGGCTTCCTCCTGATCCTTTTTCTCTATTGTCCTCTAGATCACTAATTCTATCTTCTGCCTCAGTTACCCTAGCTGTTAGAGAATTTAAATTAGATTGGAACTCACTGAGAGCGCTGTTAACATCTTTCCTGGTGGCTTTCACTTCTGCCCTAATCAATTCCATTTTGTCATTAAAGGCTTTCTCCAACCTAGCCATTGCCTGGATAATTGTTAGCCTGAATTCCCTTTCCAACATATTGCTTATGTCCATATCCAAAAGCTCTGATGAAGAGGGCACAGTCTCTGAATTTTTTCCTCTGTTGGGCATTCCTCCTCCTAGTCATTTTGGTGAGAGATGGTTGAAGGGATATGTAGCTGAATATATCAACCGTGGTGCAGTCAAGGCCACTTTGGAACACTTCTGAGCAACCGGGAGTCCCCACCAAAAAGAAAGAAAAAAGAAAAAAAGAGAGAGAGAGAGGAAGAAAAAGAAAAAATAAAAGAGAAGGCCCAGCCCGAATGGGCCCCAAAGGTTAAGATTTATAAAGTATACAAACAAAAACAGACAAACAAAAAGAATGACAAAGTAAATGACAAGAAAAAAAAAAAAGAACCCAGTCAAAATGAACCCCAAGTATAAGATTTATATACTACCAGAACAAAAACAAATACACAGAAACACTGACAGAAGAAAAGATGGGAGTGTTGTTATAAATTCTCAGTGTGGGCGAGGAAGGTTATTTTGATTCTTCCTGGATGTATCTTGATATCTTTGTTAACAGACTGAGGATTCTCTTTGAGACTGAGGTCTGGGTGCAGTTTCCTTTCCTCTAAACCTCCAAAGAACCGCCAAAGCCTCCAAGGAGAGGAAAAAAACAAAACAAAACAAGACCCTCCAGAGAACAAAAGCCTGAAAAACCACGCAGCAGGCCCCTCCCCCAGAAAGCCAGCCAAACAAACAAACAAACAAACAAAAAAGACACAAGAGGACAAACACCACTACTTCATAGATAGAACTTTTATTTTTAATTTGTTCACATTATTCTCGTTCTTTTCAATATTTTGTAATTTTTAACCTATTTACCATCACAATGAGATGTTAGTACAACAAACTCTATAACTTTTTAACATACTTTTTTGATACATATACCTGTGTTTTTCTTTTGCTTTTCCATTATTTATTTATTTATTTAAAAATATTTTTTAATATTCATGTATTCCATTTTCCATTCATTCATTTCACTCATTATACATAGTCACACAAAGTGGCAACCAGAACTAACATCCCCTAACTCTCAATCTAATAGGTATTTGTTAGCAGTTATAGTATAAAGTGTTATAGATCTAAGTTACATTTGCAATTAAGACCACAGTAACTGCTAATTTTTATCCATATTCTATATCACTTTATATATAACGCTGCATTGTTTATTGTTTCATTCAATCATCTTGGCTTTCCAAATGGACTGAAATTCTTAAAGGACAGACACTAGATCATCTTCTTGCAACCCCAGCTACCAAGCATGATAAGGTAGACCCCCCACCTATTATCTAATATGTTGGCTGATTACAAAGAAGAGGTAAATTTTTATACTGTTTGTGTTTAAATATATGATACAGTATGTCATCAGTGTTTTATTAGGAGGGTAAAATTAGGGGCAAAGTTTTTTTTTTACTCTTTTTTAATATCAGTAATTTAGATATCTTAATATTATACTTAGTGAAATAAATGGGAGCCAATATCCTCATCTACCACCAGAAATTAAGGAAACATGGAATGATTCCATTATCTGCAGATGAGAAAAACAGCTACTGAATTCTTTGTCAGGAACAAGACCTAATCCTTTATTTAATACACATTTCCCTTGCTGAATGAAGCAAGGTGTGTCTCCCTTGCCTCTTTCTACCCCTTGCCATTCTTTACCTGTAACAAAACTGCAAGTATAGAGAGAGTTCTTAATCTAGAACTCGTTACTTTGAACAAAGTGGGAGTTGTTTCCCCTTTAACACTTACAGCATAGCAGCTTCATAATTTCAAATAGAGATTTCCCCAAAGTTGGGGAGACCATATGGAAGAAGTGTTCACTTTTGTAAAACACATCGTATGAATTAGGACACTGATGAGTAGTGGTCTGAACATTTTCTTCCACTTCTAAACCACTGTATGCTGAAAAATCCTGTGACTAAATACAGTAAGTTTTACAGAGATTTTGGAGCAAATGGATTATTAATAAGTATTAGCACTAATCATATTTACTACTAATACAATTGCATTCCATTTTTCTACAAATTGCTCTGGACACCTTCACGGTTAAATATAAAAAACAAATAAATGAACAAAAACATCCTAGCACCTCCGGCATTTGAAAGTAGAATTTGTTGGGCTATAAAACCAGTGAGTTATTTGTCATGCAGCTTAATTCTGTCATAAAATGCTAATCAGCCTTTCTGTCACTTTGTTCTTGTCCCATATCTTTTTATGAGAACATTAACATGGTTATTACGGAACAGAGACTCTTATGGCTGCAAACATACTTACCATTTATGTATATTTTTGTCCAACAACAACCAAAAAAAGCATTGCCACCAAAAGCCCCCAACTCCCAATTAACCATAATCCTAGTTTCTGGTATGTTGGGCTGCAGTCGGCTATGCCGTCTGGATAGTGGTATCAGGTGAAGGCCACAATTTGCTTTCTCTTGTCCAGATCATTGTGTGGCTGTCAAGCTGTGAGCCTTTCTTCCTATCTCACCACAGAGCAAGTAAAGCATCCTTTGTAGAGCCAATAAAACACAGGCTATATTTTTGGTGGTTCTTTTCAATAATCCTTACAATGAAAATATGGACTCTGGAAGATAATTTCTCAAAGGCCTTAAGAGTTAGACTCTCTTCCCAGAAACTGAAGCAGTAAGCCCCCCAAGAAAGCCTCTTTTTACACATGTGCAATCGCACTAGTGAACAGCTGTAAGACTGGGTAATTCTTCCTAACACTGGGCCTTGACTAGGGCTGTTAGATCTCAATAACTTGTCCTATGGCCCACATAGAAACTAGTGTCCTGCAAAGACATGTTTATACCATAAAATATGTGCTTTGAACTCAGTTCTGAATTTGAATCTTGGCTTCATCACTTACTCTGTCTGTAGCTCTTGTCAAATCACTTGTCTTTTCTAAGACTTTGGGTTTGTTGCTGTTCATGAAGTTGTTGTAAAAACTAGAATAATGTCTAAAAACCACTTGGTACAAAACAATGGCAACCATTACTATTATCCTTATTACTACTGCTACTGTTACTGACTTTCCATCAGAGCCAAGTTGGGTGCTCAATTACATTAACTATATTCTAGTACAATACTTTCTATTCTTCATCTAGATTCCTGAGCTCTCTTTGTTTACCCACAATTTAACTCTCTCATTTATATGTTTTAATTTAGGCTGCCTCGGGTCCTCACTGGAAGTAGAGATGAGTAACTGTCTTCATTGTCTTGTCCAAAAAAGTAAAGCAGAGAGGTTCTCCAATATTCCTGATGGTTCAATCTCTGCTTTTTTATTCTAACCAAGGAATGTGAGAGAAATCAGTGCCTTGACTGTTTCCTTCTCCCCAGTTAGTTGTGAGTCCAGAAATGTGCATATAAATTCCACTTACCATAACACCTAGATATGTGAATCAGAAATTCTCAAGTTTATTCATTAAACATGAAAATTCTGAACTTGGATGAAAATGGGCAGAATGAAATAAGATTGATTAGCCATTCTTACATTTAGTGACCTGCATACAAACCATTCAGGTGATTAAAAATATTTTGGCTTTCTATCTATATATCTTTGAAATTGTACAGGTCCACCCTAAGGTATGATGATGATGATGATGATAAACTAATATAGACATGCCAGGAATTATCAGAATTGCCAAACTCATCAGAAAGAGTCCACAATAGACAGGCCTGTTTCCTTTGTCATAGTTCCCTTTTGTTGTCACCTCTACCCTCGTGGGAGCAGTTTAGGGGCATCCTAGTGGGAAAAGCCTGAAAGGACCAGGAGAAACTCTGAGGTCCCCCTGGCAGATGAGCACTCTGAGTATTCCCTGTCTTTCCTGTTAGATGCTATGAGATGTCTAGGCAATCAGAAGTCAATTGTCATCAAGAAGAAGAAAAGTCCTGTCAAGAGTTACTTAAATTGTGTCACTCAGGAAGAAAAATCTATACCAACAATCTCACAGACACTACTGATTTGGAAGAGTCTCCCCATCCCCTCCCACTCCCACTAAGGAGCTATGTTACAGCATTCACATGGATGGTTAAAAAAAAAAAAAAAAACCCACCAACAACAGAAAATGCAGTCCCACCACTGAGGGCGCAACACCCTCACCCCAAAGCCTGCTGGCTCATCACTCACTTCCTGACACTCTCTCTAATCAGAAAGAGCAGCAAAAAAATGTTTCAGCATATAAATCTGAATGAATTTGATAGTTTCTTTTCTTATGTAAGTGAATTCTTCTCTGTCCTTTATTCCTATCTCACTTTCCAATTGCAAACTGAGTTCTCCTTCTTTGCTCTGCTCTCTTTTCATGTTTTAAGGACTCACAAAACTGCCTTGCAGATCGGAGCTGGTATTCTTTCCTGGTTCTGACCCATGTTTAGTAGAAAGCAATTAGCATCAGTAATAACAACAGGACACAGATGCAGGGTGCTTAGCACAGACAGTCTGATAAGTACCCAAGGAAGCAGACCTGATCTGGGAGGAAGAGCTGTTACATATTGCTGCATATTCTGTTCTCATAAAGAACAGCTACCTTTGCAGGTCAATGTCTACAGAATCTGCCTCCTCCAAGAATTATTTAACCTCTTCATGGGTATAGGAAAGAAGGTTGGGTTTTTGTTTTTGTTTTAATTTTTTGGTAGTAGCTCTCCTGCCTGTGGACTAGCTCTGAAAAAGCCCCAAACATAATATATTTAATACCTTCCTTTAGATTAGACAGAAATACAATCTGGAATGGATGGCCATTCTGGTCAATTTTGGCACTCTCAACTCAGATAAAAATGGGCAGAATGAATCAGGATTCAATAAAGGAAAAAATGATAATACATTTCATGGTTTGTAAAAGAAGCACTTAGAGTTTGGATCAGTTCCTATGGAACTCACTTTAATAGGCACAACAAACCCAGAAAAAAATGTTCATACAAATGTTCACAGAAAAAAAATTCATTGACAAAATTTTTAGAACCAGCATTAGCAGTCTCCAAAGAAATCTGAGGTCATGGTGTCCTCCGGCTGCTTTCTGACACTACCCAAGGTTGGAGGAGGAGACTGCAGGGCAACCAAGGAACTGATAACTGCTGAAGTTAGAACAAGACACCAAATATCAAAGGATACTGAATCCCAAAGTATTATAAGTGATTTCAGAAATTATCAAAGCTAATCTCCTTCATTTTGCAGAAAAGAAAAGTGGGTCTCAACGGCTTGAGATTCTGTCCAGAGAATACCCAAGACCAGAAATGTAGAGTCGCAGGTTAGAACTTGGGCAGCACAACCCCCAGTCCAGGGCGTTCTCATTCTGTGGAATGCATGTCAAAGCAGCAGAGAAGCAGAAAAGGCAGGTAGGAAAGTACAGATGGCTCATGATGCCTCCAGAGACTGAGACCCACAATCCAATCCCTCTGAGGCATGGGCAGCCACCGTCTTCTTTCCCAAGGGAAAATGGGGCCAACTAGCACACGCCTATTCAGAAAGATGCTACCAGGAGCTACAAGTCAAAACAAGAACCCGTATCAGCATACAGATCCTAGAAACTGAGCCTGCAGTAGCATTCTGTGCACGACTTTCTCCTGCACTCAAAGAAATGCTAGCAAATGGTATTTTCTTTACTTCATATCCTTATAAAGCTAGTCAACTGTTTATTTGAATGTGTTTACTTATAAGACAGTTCTTTAATTTACTAGTCATTGTTCTGTGTTTGATTTTATGAATTTCTAAATTTATTTCTTAATTCCTCCTATTTTATTTAGGAGTATTTAGCAACTGTGCTCTTCTAATTTCACAGATGTCTTTTTGTTCTTTCCTCTTTATTACCATGTCTTTTTCTCTCCTCTTTATTCCTATGAATATTTAAAACCACACCTTTTTTGGTAAGTTTAGTTTTAGTTATATTGCTCATGTTTTGATATGTAATATCTTCATATTCTTCATTTTCTAGATATTTTACAATTCCAGTTTCAAATTTACTTTTAACCTAAAAGCAGTTTAATAAAGACATTTCAGTGTACAAGTGGTAGAAATATCTTTGTTTTCTAGTTTAGTAACTAATCTTTTATGTCATTGGATTCTGTACACAATGTTGTCTGTGGTTTTGAAAATTTTTGGAATTCTTCTTTTGGACCTAACAGAATTCCACTCTCGTAAATGTTCCATAGCACTTGTTAAAAAAGTATTTTCTGTTTTCAGAGAACAGTACACTGGTAGATTGATGTAGCTATATTAGGTCTACCTTGTTAATTATGTTTTCTAGGTCTTCTACATCTTTACTTACTCATTTGTCTACTTAATTTGTCAATGGACTGGGAAAAAGTTATTAAAGTCTACTTGTACTAATGTGCTTCGGTCTATTTCTCCTTGATAGCTTTTGCTCTATTTATTTTGATGCTGTTATTTGACTGAATGACTATTAAATCTTCATTAAGAACAGTGCTTTCATGATTTTAACGTGTCCTACAATACTAATCAGAGGAGTTCAAGGTCGTTTCCACATAAATAAGACAAGGACAGTAGTTGGAAAATTGAGTGACATTAACAGAAAACTGAACCTGAATTAGTGCCGCCTGTCTTATAAGCCATCCTCTGCCTGCCTGGCCAAAGCAACCTTCCCTTCCACCGAAACCTCTCTTGTGGCTCTTAAAATCCCCTGCCCTATGACAGCTTAAGAGCAAGCTTAAAAACTTACTATAAGTCTCAAAACTTCTTTATCTTTATAGTCCTCATAGTACTTAGTGGATTTCATCGCTCTTAATCTACCAGATGTTTATTAAGAACTAATGAACTAGATTGATTTATCAAAATAACAGTTTCTGTAGACTCTAAAACATATTTCCTGACTACAAGGTTCTCTAAACAGGTTCTCCAGAACCTATGGGAGATGATATAGACATACATGTATACACTTCACTAGTTACCAAGTATTCAGTTTGCTACTCTAAGAGAAGAGATTATAAGGAATTGGCTCACAGAATTTATGGAAGCTGAGAAATCAGCAAGCCAGAGACCAAGGAGAGCCAATGGTAGAATTCCAGTCCAAATCTGAATGTGATGGTAGGAGATCACTGTCCTAGCTTGAAGATAGGCATAAAGAGCTAATTCTTCCTTAATCAGCTTTGTGTTCTATTCAGACGTTCAACATTGGGTAAGGCCATACTGGGAAAGACAATCTGCTTTACTTAGTCTACCAAGTGAAATATTAATCTCATCCAGAAACATCCTCACAGACATACCACCCAGAATAATGTTTAACCAAATTATTATGTGGGTACAACTTTATGTGTCAAGTTGATACATACAATTAACCATCATACTCCCTAATGACACTAATGAAGACCTAGGTTGATATTTTGTCTATTATGAATCTAGATGCCATGAGGGCTTCCTTAAAATCCCGATAATACTTTATTCTCAAACAGGAGAGAAGAGAAACTCAACCACATAGGTCTAGCATCACTTTTGACTTGGAGTACAAAAGGCTTGGACAATTTATTTATGTGGTATGTATACCACTATGGTAGAGTGGGGACCCTCATTATTCCTGGGCATAGCAATAATCTAAGATTCTGAAAATCACAATGAATTGACTGTTCCTTCTAGTGTTCGGTTCATAACAGTTCTTTTCTTAGATCTAGGCTTAATACCTCTTTATTCCTTTTCTCAGTTTTAGGGAACTTTTGGGCCTTTAAGATATTTGAAAATATCTCTGTGGAACTTGGATTAATAAATTAAACAAATATTAGCCAGAGAACACACAGGAACTGTACACTGAGGTCAGAGAACATGTGGAATGTTATTCTCCAGAAAGGATGAAGGCAACACTGTCCCTGCTCTCAAAGCACTTATAAATTTGCCTCACAAATGACTAACTAGAAAATATGGCAGACTGAACAAATGGTAACTTGAGGTACGAGGAATGTCTACAGAGGCCCCACAGAGAGAACTCATTCTACATAGAAAGAACAGAGAAGGATTTAAGATGGTTGTAGTATTAAAACATTGAAAGGTGAGAAAGTGGAATAAGGCATTCCAGGTTGAGGGATGGATCTGAGCAAAGGCCTCAAATGTTAAAGTGTAACACACATATAAATTATCTCTGTGACATGGGATAAGGAGATACTTGGTGGTAAACAAAACTGGAAAGGCCATCCGGAGTGAGAACAAGAAGGGTAGAGTCCAGTCCCTGAAGAGTCTGGAATTTCTTCTGTAGGGAGTAAGGAGCTTATGAAAGGTTTTGGGATCAGAAATAATATGAAGTTGGTTATTCAGAGTCTTCATATGTAGGAGGAAGTAAAGTCTTTGGCATGGACAGGAAAAGGAAGGAAAACAAAAGAAGAAGAAATTTAGAACACCAGTTAGAACGTGTATTATATCTCTATTGCCATGGAACAAATTACCACAACCTAACAGCTTGAATTGGTACACATTTATTATTTCAGTTTTTGTGAGTCAGGAGTCCAGGCTCAGATGGGTCCTCTACTTAGGGTCTAACTAAACTGTAATCAAGGTGTTGGCAGGGATATGATATTACTGAGACTTCATGGGTAAGAGAATCTGCTTCCAAGCTCACCCAAGCTGTTGGCCGAATTCAATTCTTTGTGATTTTAGAATTGAGGGCTTCGTTTTCTTGATGGCTATTGCCTAGAGGCCATTCTCAGCTTCTGAGGCTGCCTAGAATTCTCTGACACATGGGATTTCCCAACCAGTGGCTTATCTCCTCAAAGCAAACAGAAGAGAGAGACTCCTCTGTGTAATGTAATCATATACATCCCATCACTTTTGCTGTATTCTACTGGCTGAAGGAAATCGCAAGTCCTGTCCACAAACAAGATGGATATTAAGAAGCAAGGATTATGGGGACCTAAGGGTCTACCAAATAATGCTACTGTAAGATTGTGACCAAGAGATGAAAAGGCTCAGAATTAGCCAGAGGCCATGGAAATTAATTATGATTAAGAGGAAACATACAACTAGAGTCTATAGGTAGAGTCTGGGACATATGTCTAAGACATATAGAAGTTGGCAAACATGGACATGCTAGAGAGATGGAGGTCAGTGGTTTACTGAGCTTAAGAATCCCTGAGAAGCCTGTTAAAGGTGCAGATTCTCAGTAATCCTAAATTTTGATTCTATGAAGAACAAAGAATCTGTATTGAAATAAGCATTCCCACTGACCTTGCACTGGAAAATGCCAATGTGCTAGAAAGATGGGAGAAGAGAGAAGTCTGTTTGAATTCAGTTCAACAAATATCCATCAAGCATGTGATAAGATACTATGGAATCAAAGATGAAAACACAAATCTACCTTGGGTAAATACAAAGTCCAGTGGGACTGACACATGGCAGAACATTAAAAGAAGTATGGAGCAGCATGGTAGCCCAGGAGGATCAATGAGCTCAGTTTCAGAGGGGAGGAAATAATGGAAAGTCTACCTAAAAAAAGGTTTCTTAAGAGTAAGAACAGCTAACATTTATTGGGCCCTCAATGTTTATTAGTGTAGGAGAATTATCTCAGCTAATCCTTATAATAATCCCCATTAGATAGATGCTATTATTTTTCCATTTTATAGACATGTAAATAGCTTAAGGAAGCTAAGTAATTGGCAAAAGTCACTCAAGTAGTAAATGCGGGAATGTGGTAAATCTGAGCTCTTAATTATTACACTATACAACCTAAGGAGAACTCTTGAAAGATCAGGAGGAATTTCTAAGGTAAATATGATGGAAGGGATGGAAGGAAAAAACAGATATAGCAAGCTATAAGGAAATTACATTGTAAAAAAAATTAAGAACACTTCAAGTTTACTTGAAATTATTTGTCATTCTGTCAGGAAAATTTATAGATATTATATAAGAAACAATTCTGTTGGGGCACGTGGGTGGCTCAGTGGGTTAAAGCCTCTGCCTTCGACTCAGGTCATGATCTCAGGGTCCTGGGATAGAGCCCATCGGGCTCTCTGCTCAGCAGGGAGCCTGCTTCCTCCTCTCTCTCTGCATGCCTCTGCCTACTTGTGTTCTCTGTCAAATAAATAAATAAAATCTTTTAAAAAAAAAAAAAAGAAACAAGGGACGCCTGGGTGGCTCAGTTGGTTAAGCGGCTGCCTTCGGCTCAGGTCATGATCCCAGTGTCCTGGGATCGAGTCCCACATCGGGCTCCTTGCTCGGCGGGGAGCCTGCTTCTCCCTCTGCCTCTGCCTGCCACTCTGTCTGCCTGTGCTCGCTCTCTCTCCCTCTCTGACAAATAAATAATAAAATCTTAAAAAAAAAAAAAAGAAACAATTTTGTTAGAAACTTAAGGAATGCTAAAGCATCACGGGAGAGAAAGAAGGGAAAGAACTCTGATAAGAATGGTCAGCCTAAATCAAGTAAAGTTTTGCTTTAACTAAAGGGTTTGTTTAACTAAAGCAATTTGTTTTTCTTTAGTGGAAGAAGGACCAAATAGATAGAAAACTGGCCTTTAAAAAGAATGATTGCTTAGTCATTCTAAGCAAGAGGACATCTTACCCCTTTGCTTTGATAAAGAAAAACAGCTAGAGGAAAGCCTCTGGCAGGAAACGCTTATTTTGTTAACCCCAAAATCACCCCCTGACTCCAGGATAGACAGCGCAGAAAGGCCTCTTACTCTGGTAGTGATTAAGAGGAAACATACAACTAGAGGCCACAGTCAAAAGCCATTTTCTGATCAATACTAATGCTACAGAGAATATGCTGATCTACGTCTAAGGTCTACAGTTTCTTCAAAGCTTGCTTCAACTTATATTTTCACGAAGGTGAACAACAGGCAATCTATATCCGTTGACATCTAGACTGTTTTTAATAGAGCATCATATTTTGTATGCAGAATAATGTCCAATGTCAAATAAATTATAAGCCTGAACAATTCTCAACCGCTGGGCTGGGAACTCCTGGTGTCTGGGTCGGTGTTCCAAGATCTTACACACATAGTGGCAGGTGCTGAAATGCCAGGGATAGCTTCTTAATAAAAATAACTAGGTTTTGTAACAGTATATCTCAATATATCTGTGGTTATGGGCCAGTCATTTTTTTCTTGGTTTAGTTTGTTTTTAATGTTCAGCCCACCACAAGCCAGTATATGGTCCCACTGCACAAGATCAACATGTTACCTTGCACTAAACGCGACTCACTCTGGGTATAACACAACATCTGAACTGGTCTAGACCCTACTCGCTAAGATGGTGTCGCTGATCATCTGCTTGGATTTCGTGGTAATGCCAAACTGCTATAACGTGTCTAAATGCTCTTAATTTCTGTACTTACCTCACCAGAGATTAGAAATAGTCTGCACCCTGGTCCTGGCCTATCAATGTCTCTTTGGGAAGCACTATATAAGATGTACCTTGACAATCCGAATGACCAGCAGCGGCCATGAATATGCCATGAGGTAGCTAAGACCAAGGAAGAAAGGAGACTGTGTGGAGACAGAGCATGGGTCCTCTAGAAGAGAGGGAAGGATGGCTGAGTCAATACTTTCCATCAGTGCAGCCAAGCATAATGCCAGCTCTGTGAGCGGAGGGCCCCTCTCCCAGGCCTCCCTTAAACAAACGCCAGCTCCAGCCTGCAGCAAACACATTCCAAGTGTCTGCAAACACAGGGACCATGACCAAATCCATGAGGAATTCAAACATATGGGACATGATTTTAGGCTCACTGCCTTGTTCCCCCAAGCAGGGCTGGCCTGTCCCCAGAAGGAATCAGAAACTACTCAGCTGTAGTGATGGGTTTAAAAGGACCTCAGGAAAACCCTCATCCTTCCCATGAAAGCTCTCTGAGGGCTTTAGAAGAAAGCTCTAAATTCACTTAATCTTTAAGACAGTTTTTCCTACATTTTATCATTTCTGAAATTGACATGCATGTTAAAACAAATGCGTACATTTAGTATAGCAGCAGTATTCCGTCTTTTGTCCCCCAATGTGTTTAAATTTATATTTTACAGTTGATGACATTTTTAAAATGGAGAAAATTAGATATGCAATTCCATTGTAAATCAAAAGCATGTGATATTTTATTTCCCATAGGCAGCCTTGTTTGGGGGAAGTCTACATCAAGAAAATGGATGAGGGCACCAAGATCATATAGCTAGGAAATGCTGAAGGCAGCCAAGGTTCAAACAAATGTTGATTGCCGACTGCCTGATAAAGCCACCTAATCAACGTGTTGCTAAAGCAAAGTTGAAGTTCGTTGCTTACTGCAGTAAGGAAGAATACACCCTTGACAGAGATTTATCTTCTAGGAAGAATATTTATGAGGTTTGGGGTGTTTAAGGCAGGTGATTCAATGCAGGGGACTGATGTGATTGGGGCAACTTCCTGATATAATATAGGATTAGTTGACACAGCAAGAAGAGGGTTCCAAGAGAGCCTTAATGAGTAAAACAGCCGGTTTGTTTTGTTTGGTTTGGTATATTCACTTCCAATATCTCTTTGAAGACTATATATTTTTTTTATTTCTTTTCAGCATAACAGTATTCATTGTTTTTGCACCACACCCAGTGCTCCATGCAATACGTGCCCTCCCTAATATCCACCACCAGGCTCCCCTAACCTCCCACCCCCCGCCCCTTTAAGACCCCTCAGGTTGTTTTTCAGAGTCCATAGTCTCTCATGGTTCACCTCCCCTTCCAATTTATCTCAACTCCCTTCTCCTCTCCATCTCCCCATGTCCTCCATGTTATTTGTTATGCTCCACAAATAAGTGGTTTGATGAGCCTAGTAAAATGATGCATTGTCCAAAAAGGGGTATTTACTCTTATGAGGGATTAGCTGAATCATCTTTTACTCAGATAAATGGATTTGGGGGAAGTTCCTTCAGCAAATGATAATTATATGTAACATTATATTCCTGAGCAAGAAATTATTGGAATAAGGTTATTTTAATGCAGACAGTGAGCTGTGTTGCTGCAGATGGCTGGTGTTTTCACCAGGTGGTTGCCATCTGGTATGGACTGAATTGTGTCCCCCCAAATCCTTATGTTGAAGACCTAATCTCCAGTGTGACTGAACTTGGGCAACAAGGCCTTTAGATGGTAATTAAGGTTGAATGAGGTCACATGGATGAGGTCCTAATCGGATAATATTGGTGGCCTTATAGGAAAAGGGAGAGAAAAGTCTCCCTTTCTCTTATCCTCTTCCCTTAATTTCCTCCCTCTCTCTCTCCATCACACAGACAGGAGGCAGCTGTCTGCAAGCCAGGAAGAGAGACGTCACCTAACCATGCTGACATGCTGCTCTCTGACTTCCAGCCTCCAGAACTGTGAGAAAATAAATTTCTGTTTTTCAAGCCATCCAGTCTTTGGTGGTTTGTTATGGTTGTCCAAGCTAATGCACTATCGATACTCAAACATTCACTTACCCTGGCTCAGCTCCCTTACTGAACAGCTACAAGAATTCCATGAAACCCTGTGTGTCAACATGCTTGGCTGTGGAGTCCTGTATGAGTGTTAGGTGACTGCACTGTTAATAGCAGTGGTCACTGCGCTTCCTGACTCCGTGAAGGCTCACGACTCGGCCCAGAGCTTAATGACATGGCTGGATAAAGCAACTGAGCCTAGCAGGAAAGACTCACCTTGAGTTAATCAGAAGGGAAGCTTGGCAAAGGGAGTGAAGTACAAACCTGGCACCAGGAAAATCCACATTCTCTGTATTCCTGAGAAAGTAAACACCCAGCTGTGAATTTATTGACTCTCCCTTAAGAAGTTCTAATGGAATAAATTTTGCCTTCTTGGTGCCTGCCAATTAGACAATTATTTAACTCTGTTTCTTTTTTTAATGACTCTCTGCTGTTGTTTGAAGACTTCTGTCTATTATTTGTAATAAAAACCTCTGTCACATTTTTGCCTCATTATCTTTAACAAATAGTGCATTCCCCAGCCCCAATCCCTGGTTCCCTTGGTTCTCCCTCCCCCAGCACCTCCCCAGTCTAGAGCTCCCAGAGTTAAAGACCAGCTGTTATCATTTTGTTGACTGAGAGATTTTTAGAAACTTCTATCACAGGCACAAGGCTCCATGGGGGGCTGTTGAATTAAATATCAGCTCTTCAAACAGGAATTAACTCAGAGAACAAAAGCAGCAGGAAGACAGGGGACAAATACAGGCAAGTGCAGCAGTCCTCCCACCAGGGATTGGGAAACTGTCCTTCTCTCCCTTCCCGGACCCCTTGACTAGTATTCCTAGGTCTGCAGCCACAGAGGGCCATAGCTAGTCACAGAGCTCTTCCTATGGCTGGAGACCCAGCCCAGCCCAGCCCAGCCCAGCCCAGGGTCATTCATCAGAAGAGGAGTATGTTCAAAGCAGATGATCCTTTTAACTTATCTCCCACAGTGACTCAGCCTCATTTGAGCATCCCAAAGGTTTTCTGAAGGTCTACTGGATTACTAGGTCTTCAGAAGGAAGAAGTGGGGAAATAAAGTGATGAGTACTACCCTATGCCATATCTGCCTGCCATGGGGTCCTATCTGCCATCCTCATGCTGTAGTAACATATAGATGATGGTAGTATGAAGACTAGATCCTTGCTACTCGAACTATGGCCAAAGTTGCTTTCATGAGTGTGGAACCATGCAACCACTGCGTAAGAGCCTTTGATCAGGATGGCCACACTTGGTTTAATGCTATGTTAATCTTGAGATTCTTAATTTTATCTTTCAACTGTGTTTTGTAAATGGAATCCAATGAGACATGGGTATTTTTTTGAAGATTTTTTTTTTTTCACAGAGATCACAAGTAGGCAGAGAGGCAGGCAGAGAGGGGGTAGGGGAAGCAGGCTCCCCGCTAAGCAGAGAGCCCGATGCAGGGCTCGATCCCAGAACCCTGAGATCATGACCCAAGCCAAGGCAAAGGCTTAACCCACTGAGCCACCCACACGCCCCTACATGGATTTTTTTTTTAACCATTCCTTGATGTCCCCGTGGCAAATGGCAAATGGTGATGCCCATAAGCACTGGATTCCAGTAGACCTACGGTGTGAGGGAGTTCAACAAGTCTCAAAGCAAGTACAAGATAAATATGTCATGTCCATGACTCAGCAGGCAAAAATGCTGGCAGCTCCAAGAAACACTTTCCTTTTGCATCCTTAGAACTTGCTTTGAGGGACACCTGGGTGGCTCAGTTGGTTAAGCGGCTGCCTTCGGCTCAGGTCATGATCCCAGCGTACTGGGATCGAGTCCCACATAGGGCTCCTTGCTCGGCAGGGAGCCTGCTTCTCCCTCTGCCTCTGCCTGTGCTCGCTCTCTCTCTCTGACAAATAAATAAATTAAAAAAAAAAAAAAAAAAGAACTTGCTTTGAACACAGAAAGAAAGAAATGGCATTTCAAGAAACACAAACTGGGGCGCCTGGGTGGCTCAGGTGGTTGAGCGACTGCCTTCGGCTCAGGTCATGATCCCGGACTTCCGGGATCGAGTCCCGCATCGGGCTCCCAGCTCCTTGGGGAGTCTGCTTCTCCCTCTGACCTTCTCCTCTCTCATGCTCTCTCTCACTCATTCTCTCGCAAATAAATAAATAAAATCTTTAAAAAAAAAAAAA
>PISX010008014.1:0-85101 GCA_004024625.1 Mellivora capensis | reverse complement strand
CACATACCATGAAGACACCCCAAATCTTTGGTTACTAGTAATAACTACTGTGGAGTTCCTGCAAAGGTTAGAGATAATCCATGGAAAATACTTAGGGTGCAGAATATATCCTGGGTATACTTGGCTCTGCCTGCCGCTTGCTGGCTGTGCCAACTCCTGGACCAGTTACTTATCTCTCTGTGCCTCAGTTTCTGCTTCTGTAGAATGGAGATGAACTAAGCAAGCCTGAACGGGTTGTAAAGATGAAATGGATTAATAGCCGGGAGGAATTCAGTCGGGCAGGTGGGCAGTTACCTTATTCCTGTTACAGCCTGGCTCCCTCCTTGCCCTTGCCCTTCTCATCCCATGGCACCTGTCTGGAAATGCTGTCTACCTTACTGTGGGTTTCTCTGCCCTCCAGGACCAGGAGCAAGGAGCTGTCCTAGGACTGGCTATGAAACTTGTAGGCCCCAGTACAAAATGAAAATACGGGGTCCCTGTTCAAAAGGTGTAAGGAACTTCAAGGCAGAAGAACATCAGAGCAGGTGTGGGGCTCTGAGTGTGCTGAGAGCATGGGCACAAGGGTGGGGAGAATGGGGACAGGGGTGTAGGAATGTGTGGAAGCATCCAGGGCCAAGACTCTCACGGGGAGCATGTCTGGGGCACGGAATTCCTGGGTGGAGAGATTACCCCGTCCTCCTGCAAAATTGGGTTTGGACACCCACTTGCACCAGGCACTGGGGACATGTGTAGCTGTTTATGGTCGCTCTGGCCTACCTCAGGAATGCACAGGAAATGGTTTGGTTTTCCCCGCTAGTGATTCACTCCCTTCAGCCTTGCTCTTTCCATTCTCTGCTTCCTGTCCCTTCGCTAGAGCTCGGACAGATTCTGTCATTTCCTGGGCACTTTGGCGCAATAAAAAGGCCTGTTTGGTTGAATCTAAAACTTCCATCTCAAATCCAATTTCACGGTCATCTTGTCCCCTCCTGCAGAACAGCCAGGCCTTGCCCTGAGGGCCCCGAGGGAGGCAGGGAGGTGGAACCAGCTGCCCCCCCCCCCTCCTCTTCCTCCCTCTCTGCTAGGCCTGAGTGATGTAGAGGAGGGAGAGAAGGTGGAAGGGCAAAAAGGGCGGTGTCTCTTTCTTAACTTGACTGTGACACACCCCCTGCCTCAGAACTCCCGATTTTTCCCCCTGCCTCCTCACTGTCTCCCGCTTGTATGGCTGGCAGTGGAGGGATGGGGAGATGATGGGCTAGCATTCTGGTCACTTCTTCAGCCCTGAGAAGACATCTTACCCCTTTCACTGCCAGCTGTGGGGACCTGATACTCCTCTACCTCCAGCTTGGTGTCCCGGATCACAGTTCTGGGACAGCAGGAAATGGCCCTCTTCATAAGACAAGACCCGGAGATACTCAGAGCTCTGCGGGGAAAGCCAGAAAGCAAACAGCTGCTCGTCTGGCTTTGACACAATAATAATATTGAATGATTGCAGCTTGTTTTTACCTAACACGTCTTCTATGTGCCCCGAGATGCGCGAAGCTCTTCACTGACATTAAAGCCTTACGTTTTCTCAACCAGGAGGTACGTGCTATTTTAAGTCCCGTTTTTTTTTTTTTTTAAATTTTATTTTATTTTATTTATTTATTTGACAGAAACCACAAGTAGGCAGAGAGGCAGGCAGAGAGAGAGAGAGAGGGAAGCAGGCTCCCTGCTGAGCAGAGAGCCCGATGCGGGACTCGATCCCAGGACCCTGGGATCATGACCCGAGCCGAAGGCAGCGGCTTAACCCACTGAGCCACCCAGGTGCCCCCATTAAGTCCCGTTTTTCACTGATGAGAAAATTGAGGCTAAGAATGGCTAGGAACCACACCCACGGCCACAAACCTCTGCAGTGGCCAAGTCAGGGCAGGGCGCAAGGTCTTCCCAGATCCATACCCCGCGCTCATACTCCACTCTCTGACCTTGTGGAAGCATCCATACGAGGTGCACTGAGTACTACGGCAATGGTGGTAGGGGCTGATTCTGCCTGTGGAGTATCAGGGAAGGCTTCATGGAAGAGGTAATCTTTGAGTTTTGTTGTAAAGGGCAAGCAGCTGCAGGGAATGGCCTGCGCAGATGTGGCTCTGCGGCCTGGACAGCATAGCAGGTAAGGACTTGTGGGGAGCTCCGGGAGGATGGGGCCCAGGGTCTGTGTCAAGGTGAGTGCTGGGGGACGAGGCTAAAGCAAGGCCCATTGAAGACCCTGAGAAGCATTTTGGACTCTGTTCCTGAGCTCGAGAATTCTCACAGCATCGAACACATTATGAAATTATCTCATTATTTACACTCTCATTCTCCCATTAAGGTGGACACTCTGTGAAGTCAGGCATGTGACTGTTTCATTCATCTCCAGATCCCTGAGAGCTGGCAGGCAGTGGGCACTCAATGCATGCTTGGGGGAAAGAATGCATGAAGTCCTCCTGACTGGGAGGTGTGGCCCCTGTAGCTAGACCTTGCTGCCACGGTGTCCAAGTCCTCAGGCTCCCGATGAGCGGCTGCTGGCTGGGTGGGTGGTTTCACCTTGGCCCTGATCTGGTCTGGCCTCCTGGAGAACATGGCTCGAAATCCCCACTGACACCCACCAGGTGGCGCTCATGCCACACAAGGAAATCCAGAGAGGGTTTTGTTGAACTACGAGTGAGGAGGGGTAGGTGGGGGTGAAAATCTCATCTGGGAGCCACAAATGAGTTCTCCAGGCTGCCATTTGTTCTCATTAGTGCCTGGATTCCCTTCTGCAGAATCAGACGGGGTGACCATCATCTTGGGTCCCTGGGCCTTCTTCCCCTCCCCGGCCAGGGGCAGCTGTAGGTGAGAAAGCACGATGGCAAGGGGAGGGGGTTGCTGGGGTCAGGACCAGGGGTGCCTGTGGCTGTCACTCCCATCCTAGCAGCTCTACCGCTGCCCACTACGCCTGTCCACCAGGCTTAGTCTTGGCCGCTTGGGAGAGCAAGGCCATTCATCAGCCCACTGCATGCCGCCACCCCACCCCCCCACAAACCGCCCCAGCCTCCAGAGGCTCAGCAAGCCCAGGGCTGCAAGGTCAGCCTCCTGACACAACTCTAAGGGAATTCTCCCTGCTTGTAGCTCGAGGTGGGTGCTTCCAGCCCCAGGGGGTCTGGCCACGCCTGCCTTCTCCCACACAGCTGAGTTCTGGAAGCTTCTGAGGCCACCCAGGGAAGGAACCCGTCTCATGACCTGGGTGGTGGGGATGCATTTCTTCCATCAGAGATTCAGGTGAAGCAAAACCAGGACTGTGTTTCTCGGTTAACTCAGCCTGATGGCTACTTTGAGCCCCTATTCGAACCCATGGCAGAAAACGCCATCTTGGCCAGTTCTGGGTAAACTGGGTCATTTAAACTCAAGAGTTTAGAGGGTCCCTTTGCCCTTCTTTCGGCCCTGGCGTGGCAGTTATGCTCTAGGGGGTCATACAGACTTATGGCACTGAGCAGGTGCCTGGCCATTGGTTGCTCCTGATGCCAGTGTCCCCTGAAAGGACAGGGGCATGTCTCATCCCCTGCTCTACTTGTCCTGAGGTGTCCAGGCCTCAGAGTTTCCTCCTCGGTAGCCTGTTCGCTGCCCCTTACTTACTTCCATGCCCTTTGCCCCCTCTGCCCCCCCACCCCCACCAGCTCCTCCCATGTTGGCACCCCCCAACTTACCAGATTTCCCTGGGTTCTGTCTGTCCCCAGCTGTCCAAGTCCTGGGGACTTCTCATTCTCTCCCACAGGAGGGGGCAGGCTGCAAGACCCCTTGTACGACCCCCAGTGACATCCAAACCCCCGTGCTTTCCCCTCTGTCTCTCCACTTTCCTTCCCCAGCTGGAAGGGGCTCTGGCTAGTTTAGGAGCAGGGAGAATGCGTTCTCTGGATCTTAGTTTCTTTCCAGAGATGTTGGAGCCACATTTTTTGTCCTGCCACAATGGTCAAGATTTGGCTTTCTAAGCTCTCTCCCCCGAGGGGATGGCTGCCTGCCCCGCCAGGGAGGGGTGCAAGGTCGAAAGGGGGTGTGCGCTTGCGCGCTCCCTGCGTGTTTCGGGTGGGGTGGCGCTCCCAGGACCACCTGGTCTCGCTAAAACAAGCACACCTGTTCCACGTGGCAGGGGCGTGGCCTCGTTCCTCGGATCTAGACGTGAGAACGCTCAGCCCTGCCCTGGCTGCCCGTGTGCGCTGGGGCAGGTGCGTGCCAGGCAGTGCGCGGGCGCTAATGGCGTCCTGGGCTTCTGCTCCCGTGGTTGGAGCAGAGACGCTCACCTTGCAAACAGATGCACGCGGCAAACACAAGCCGCGGAGGTAACCTAAAATTTTCTGGCAGCCTCATTAAAAAAGGAGGAAGGAACCGCGAGAATAAATTTTAAGAACATATTTTACTTAATGTGTGAGCGGTAGCAACGTGAAATCAATATACGAGTTATTGATGATGCAGGTTAAGTCTCCAAAGTCTGGTGTGTATTTTCCGCATGTAACGCATCTCAGCTCTGGTGCTACATTTTAATGAGAAAGAGTTGACTTGCGTTTAGATGTCACAGCCGGAAGAGAGATTCGCATACCCCAGGTGCACCGAACGCACTTAAAAGTTTCCCAATAACTGAACACGGTGTCAGTTTTCAAATTAAAAGAAAATTTTAAAAAACTTGGTTGCTCAGTCTCACGACCCATGCGTCCAATGCTCAATAGCCACCTGTGGCCAGGGGCTACCCTGTTGGACAGAGTGGTCTAGAATGTTCTCTTCCTCTCAACACACGTTCTCTTCTTCCTTTACCTGGCTAACCCCTCCCTGCGGGTGAGCACTTGCTCCCCCCAGCTCCCCAGGATGCCCTGGCCCCTCTCTGCTGGGTGGGCGCTGCTGCAGGTTTGTTTTCCAAATTAATGGCTGACTTTGAGGAGCACAGAGACCCACCCTTGAGGCTGGGCCTTGGTGTTAAAATGAGCTGCCGTAAAACCCACATCTGACAAAGACATGTACCCAGCATATATAAAGAACTCTCAAAACTCAAGGGCGAAGAAACAAACAACCTAATAAAAAATGTATAAACGATTTGAATGGACACTTCGCCAAAAATAGTGTTTGGGTAGCAGACCAGCACATGAGGAGACACTCCGCTTGAGAGCATGATGTGATGCCTGGAAAGAAGGAGGGTGGGTAGAGAGAGCCTCGGCTGGCAGGGCAGCTCCTGACAATCTCGGCCAGGCCAGAGGGGGGGGTGGTGGTGGTCATGAGGAGTCGTGGGAAGGGCAGAAATGGCAGCCCCTCCACGCCCAGGGCTGCCTCCAGCTGGGCCCGGCAGCTCAGGGCACCCCCTTGGCAGTTGCCAAGAGAGAGAAGCGAGGGCTGACCCTGTGCTAGCAGACTAACAGGCGAGGCAGCAGCGTCCCGAGGTCAAGGAGGCTTCTCCAGGGGGGACCCCACAGCCGAGATGTTAGCCAGGAGAAGGGTGTCAGAGAGCAGGGAATCAGAACATCACGGAGGGACTGCACCAAGGACAGCTTTATGGGAGCCCAAGGTGGGAGGGCGGGTGGCAGGAATCATATTTGAGGCGAGGCTGTGAAGGTGGCAAGGGCCGGTCTTGCAGGGTCTAAGGGCCACATTTAGGATTTTGATCCTGACTACCAACTCCCTTTGAGTCTAATGGCTAGTGCAGCTCAGACCAAACCTCCCCACTGGTCTGGTCTGGGGTCCATCAACCAGCGTCAGACTGCTGCCAAGCTCGTGCTGGCATTCTGGGCTCTTCCGCTGATATATGGCCTGATCCCCTCAGACAAGGTTTGAGAACTCTCTCTTGGGCACAGGGAGCTCACGCCCAGGAGTTCATGAGAAATGCTGAGTCTCAGGCCCACCCTGAGCAACAGGACTGGAGTCCTGGGGGTGGCGTCAAGGGATTGGCCTTTCCCAAGCGTGGCTGATGATCTTGTGCTCATCCCGGTTTGGGAACACCACAGTCTAGGGCCAGCTCTGTGTTACACAGGTGTGTGGACTTCTGCCCCCCAGGCTTGCTCTGGGTTCTGCACGGAGACCGGGGCCGCATGGGGCCAGACAGCACGCCCGCCTTTTAGTGTCCGAAGAACCTACCTGACATCATCAGTAAAAAATGCATCAAGACCCACCTCGTGCTTTGTGGGAAAATGCCTGGGTGGTTGGCATGAAATAGAATTTATAGGCTCATTCTTCTGGAAAAGAAATCCATCCATCTGCAGGCAGTGAAGGGTGACTGTGCAATGCCGGGGATGGTTTTGGGAGCCACAGTATGGCTTTGGCCAAGACCCACCTGCTCTGCATACGGTTTCTGAAGCAGCAAACAGGCAGCCACAAAAGTTGCCCACGGTTCTAGCCACATTCCTTGCTCTGCTGAGAGGGAGGGGGCCTCTGCCCCCCTCTTCTCCAGCTGGGGGGGGTGCCCACTCACCCTTGGGCACCTAGCCTCAGTGTCCCCTCCTTTCTGCTTGAGCTTGTGTGGGACTCACCTAGGAACTGCCCCCTGAGAGTAAGCAGCTGGGGTTTGAAACCAGCCCCTCCCCTCCAGGGTGTGCGGAGTGGGCTCAGACCGGTGAGGAAGACCCAGGATCCCCATCTTTCCCGATCTTTGCATTTAGCAGCTGCGACAGCAGCAGCACCTGGCTGGCTTGACGTGGGCTGTGGGAGGAGTACTGACATGACAGACCCGGTGAACCAAACCCATCGGGGCTTGCTTCCCTTCTAGTTACCAGCTCTCATACCGCTCCTGCCTCTCCACAGATGGGGATGGCTCTCGGCGCGCTAACTCCTGGCACCCCAGTCTGCCCTGCAGTGGGCAGAGCAAGCTCCCCTGACTGGGCATCCCCCAGGGAGGCGCATGTGGGAACTGCCCAAGGGCGCGACCTCTGGGCTTTGGTGGAGCATGGAGAGCACTGGCCACAGGGGGCCGGGCTTGCCGGGTTTGCCAATGGGACTGAGCCACTGACTGTCTCTTGGCAGAGTCCAAGCCGTGCTGACAGGGGAGGCCAAAGGGCAGAGGGTGTTATTATAGAGGAGAGACCGTGATTTACAGCAGCAGCAGCAGTCCGGCAGGCTCCTAACAGGATGAGGGATGTACATTTCATTGAGACGGTGTGCCAGAGTCCACGCGGCAGAGATTAAATAGCCCGTCCCCTGCATGCAGAGAGGCAGAGATAAATCAGGCTTTACTGCAAGCAGGGTGGCAGGGAGTTAATTAGGAACAGGGGGAAAAAAATACATTTCAACTCACAAGGAAGCCAAGGGAGCAGCGATGCCCAGCTTGGCCCCACCCGGGGATGTTTCTCTTGGGGAGAAGCCGCGGTCCACCCTCCCACCAAAGGACGCACGGAGGGGCTCTGGGATTGTCACCTGGGGAGAGTCAGCACCCGGGTGGGAGAGGGTGAGACTGCTGGTGGTCCTCGGAGCTGAGCCCACTTGCATCGGTGGGGCTTGGCCGGTGCCCTGCCTGTGGGATTCGTGGGGCCTGGAACTTCCAGGCTGAGGTCAGCCCCCACAACTGGCCCACTGTCTTTCAGAGCCCCCTTCGCTGGGCTATTTCGGCTTTTGCACCGCGGTTGTGCAGTACCCCCTATCTGGGACGTGCACCGTTCAGAGCCCAGCTCATTTCCAATTGGTCATCAGCTCATTAATCATGTACTGAGCCCCTCCTCCGTGCTGGGCTCCTGTGGCGGGATCCAGAGTCCTTCCAGCCGTGTAGCCGCCGGGTGCAGAGCCCTGAGCAGGCAGGGCTAACCCAGCATATGGAGGTGTACTGGGGGCACTCAGGGGCTGTGGGCACCAGAGTCAGGGCAGCTGGCCTCACTCTGTGGTGGGAACAGAGGGATTGGTGATCAGGAAACTCTAGAGGGAAGCTTGGCTTGATGTATGTGACAGTCTATTGGGGCTATGGCTATAGCCCAAGCGTCATCACTTAGAATGACAAGGCTTTGTGTGTTGGTAACACACCTGGCTGTGAGTCCCTGCGTCTCTCAGGTAGTTGTCCTTTGGGTCCCCATTCCCCGCACCCCCAACATGTGCTGGTCCGTGAAGGGAAAGGATCATGAGAGTCTCTCCCTTGGTTAATTCAATGCTTCGTCTAGGAAACAGCACAGCCCACTGGCCACGACTGGTCACGTGGTGCACCCTGACCCGAGGGGGTGGGAAGCAGAAACTAGCAGTAGATCCGGAAGGAGAGGGAACCCAGTCACAGTGTAGGTGCCTGGGAGCCTGCACCCTGAGCTGAGTCCCAAGAGTAGAAACTAGTCAGACAGGGGAGGGCCAGCAAGGGGAGGGAAGGGCGTGTATGTGTGTGCACGCACGTGTGTGTAGGGTAAGATTATAGAGTCGGCACAGGGTGCAGGGACCAGACGGGGCAGGGCTTTGGAAATCAAACAGCAGAGCAGATGCTGTCCCGAGAGCAGTTGGGTGGTGGTGGTGGGGGGGGGTCCCTGGAGGGCTCTGAGCTGTGGCGGGACCAGACCGTACTTGCATCTAGAAAGATTCCTCCGGTTGCAGAGAGGCGAACCGGCAGAGGGAGCCTGAGCAGAATGGGGGGAGACCCTTTCTCTGTCCAATGGAGGGGAGAGAGGCTTGCCCTTGGGGTGGGGCTGATGATGGAGAGAGAGACCCCGTTCTGAGTATGTCTGTCTTGCGGGCTCTCGTGCAGGACCACTGCACGGGCTGACACTTTGGACACGTTGTTCTGCTTGGCTTCTAAGCCTGTGAGTCCATGGGGGGCACAGATCTGGAAGTTGTAGCCTTGGGATGTGAAAGAAGCTTTAACAACTATTGGTTCTCAAAAAAGAACAATACGAAATGGGGAGGGGACTACCGTTTCTGGCCCCCCACAGTGGAGCAAGCCCTGCTCCATGAGCTGGGAGCTCCCTAACACGGTAGGAACGATCCCCGTGATTTTCTGGGCCTCACCCTCTTTCCTCCCTGCCTTCTGCTTCCAGCTCAGGCCAGTCCCTATGTCCTGCAGCTCTGCAGCCCTGAGCCATGACCCCCCCTTCCCCAGGGCCACCCCCAAAGGTCAGAGGTGCCCCAGTCCTTGTAGGAGGTGCCCAGGGTTCCAGCAAGGCGTGCACGGGGCAGGGTAGGGTTGGGGGAGGGCACACAGGGCTGAACTCTCCTCCTATGCACCAGTGTGAACATCTGACGCCCAGACGGGGTTATGGAAACTTCTAGAAGCAACCAGATGCTCCGCGGGGGAGCATTTGGGTCTTGAAAAAAGCTTTATGTTTTTTATCACTACAGAAGTATTATGGGCTGGCTGCAACATTCAGACCTTTGCAAGGCGGGAAGCCGACCCCCCTCGTCCCTCCAGTTCTGCAGCCTGGAGGTGAGCCTTGCTGACACTGTGGTATCTACAGGCACATTTCCTGTGCATGCACAAGCCTGCATACATGCGTACACACATTGGTGCATGTGCATACGCTCACATATAGTATGTGCTTCATGCATCATGCATGTATTACACAGAAGGGTAATTTTCTCCTTTTCTCCCTCCACGGGCTGGGATACCTTTGGATGTCAGGACACAGGAAGCGGCCTCCCTCTTTTTCGCGAGCCCAGAATCCCATGGGTCCGTAATGGCCATGCTCTGTGGACTGCTGAATATGTTCTTTTGCTCTGATTTTGGGCTATGACAACCAGCAAGCACGCATGAACATAGCTGGTGCGCCCTTGGAAGTGAATTTCACTGGTACAGAGGCTCAGCGGTGGGCTCTGCAGTTAGCTGGCCTGGGGCTGAGGCCAGGCTCTCCCTGAGCGGGTCACAGAACTCTGTGCCTCAGTTTGCCTATCTGTGAAATGGGATTCCAGCAACCCCCTACCCCTTTACAGAATTGCATGGGTCCGTGTCCGGAGGGGCATCGATGCCACTGTGGGTCGAGCTCTCTGATGACGGATCTCCACCTGGGGTTGGGTGATTTGGGGCCCAGGACCCAGGATCCCAGGCTCCAAGTGGGGCCTGGCCAGCAGGGGAACAATGCCTGGCTCTGGGAGAACAACGGGCCCTTCCCCGCCTGTCAGGGCATGAGGATTACATGCAGAATAATGCAGTCCCCGATCAAACCTGCAGCTGTAACTCAGGCCTCAGACGCTGCCAGCACCATAAATTTGGGCGGGAAGTGCTGCTCTAGCAGTTTGTGAACAAGAACGGGGGAGGTCGGGTGAATTACAGCCACGGAGGAAGCCGAGGCCCCCTGCCTGGCATTGTTAGCCAGAGCCTGGGATTGATTGCTCACTGGCTTAATGAAATTGAATTTTAATTTATATCTCAGCCCACGACAGGGGTGGGGTGGGGTGGGGGCCAGGGGCGTGCCTGAGCAGAGGTGGGCTCAGCCCCAGGATGGGGGCTTCTTCTGCAGGGCTGGGGGCCCTGTGGTGCCACAGCCAAATCCTGCAGGAGGGACGCATGGGCTGGCCAGGGTGGCATGTGCTCCCCAAAGTTTCAAGGGCGTCATCCCCATGGGCACGTTTGGCTTTTCCCTTCCCGCCAACGTGCACCGGTCACCAAGTGCTCTGGGGGGTGGAGTGGGGAGGGCACATCACAGAGTCAACATTTCGGGGTGACACTGACCTGGCCCTGATTCCCACGTCTCCTGGCCTCTGAAAGCCACTTGCCCTCCTCCGGGCCTGTTTCCTCCTCGGAACAGGAGGAGGTGGGAGCACCTATCTTCTAGGGTGTTTTGAGGTTTCAGGAGGTGGTGTTTCTGTGTCCGGCCCACGGTGGAGGGGAGACTTGCAGGAACCACAGTCACCAGTGGAGCTTCCCCAGGCATGGCCCAGATCTCATGGGCAGCGTGGAACCCGCCCCCGTGGCCAAGGGAGAATGAGGGTCTCCTTCGGGTCCACTGAGGAGGGGGCTTCACAGAGGCTCCGGATGGGGAGGTGTGGGGGTCCCGGGAGCTGGGGTCCTGCCTGGATGGGAAGCAGGGACAGGCTGAGGGGCCAGGAGGGGCTGAGCCTGACCTTACCTGCCTGGGAGGCTGGGAGCAACACCAGAATTTTTCTCTGCCTTTTCCCGCTCGGTGACCTCCATCATCTGGGCCCTGCCTGGGGTTTCCTGTGTGATGCCCGGCAGGTGGCTTCAGGTGCAGTCCCCCCATGAGTGAGGCAGGGGAAATGGCCCAGTTCCTGAGGGTCTGGACCCCTCCTCACATCAGGCCCCGTCCATATCCCACCGTGGCACCTGTAGGGTCTCCGGGCTCAGGCAAGCTGTCATGAGGCCCACGGGCCCCCCTGGAATGAGGGATGCAGAGACATGGGTCGTTCCTCGGTCCTCAGATAGAAAGGAGGCCGTGTGTGGTACCATTCCTTTGTGTATAAATGTAGCTGCCCACCGCCTGATGAGCAGGCAGAGGCAGGACCCCTGGCTGGCCCAGAGGGTCTTGATCGGCACTGATGTGCCCATCCTATTCTTCAATGTAAACACACTGATTACAGAAGAAAAGTCTAGGGGAAGCCAGCGTTGCTCGCCAAAACCAGACAGCTCAAAAATAAATATCTCCATTGTCTCCTGTCTCCTCCTCAGACTATCGTGTATATTATCTGTATATGCATGTATATGTATTTTAATATATCATTTATTTATTATTTGTATATATCACATACATATCATTATACATGATACTATTTTTCAAAAGTCTGCAGAGTTCCTAATATCACTTGCGTGTCGCATACCGGGAGACTCTTCCTCAGTCTGAGCCTGTGACTTCGTTCTCTCGGGTTGAGGTCTGTTGCTAATCTGTGCACCCCGCAAGCGAAGGCAAATTCGCCCAAGGAGGAGCTGGTCAGCTGATGGTCCCAGGGGGGAGGGACAGAGGACAGCAGAGGGGGACAGTGGGGCCCCGGGTCAGGATTGGTGGGGGGTGGGCAGCAGGTGGTGGGTGCGGTGGGATGGACAGGGGAGTCCCTGGTACTGGGACTGGGTGCTTTCGACACACCCTCCTAGCGGTCCTCTGAGGGGTGTTAACATTCTTGCTTCATTTTACTATCTTTTCATGAAATAATTCAAACATAGAGAAAACTAGAGAGTAGAATAGCCCTGTCCCATGCCTGTCTTCCAGCTCCCCTGAATTCTATGACTTGTCCTGCAGGTGTTTTTTTGGATCTGATGGAAGAAAGAGACCATGACAGGTGTACCCTACCCCAGGCCTTTTCCCTTCTCTCTCCTACCCAGGAAAGAGCCACAATTGCAATGACTATTCGTCATCCCATCGCACGAATTCATGGTGTGATCGGGCACGTATGTCAGCGTAAACGGTCTGCGTGACCCTCTTCTGATTTTATACAGACCCACGCCCATTTTATAGCTGGAAACACCCATGCAAGTTCCCACAGTTGTGAGTGGCACAGCCAGACTCACGCCCTGCTGATGGGAGCTCCAGTAAAACCGCAGAGAGAAGTTTCTCCCCTGAACGGGCCACCCGGGGCCTGCGGGAGGATGCTGGATTTATTGATGTGACTTTTGGGGTCTGCGACCTCCAAGGAAGTGCCAGGCCTCAGAGGGCCCCGGGTGACTCGGGGGGTGGGGGATGGCAGGAGCCAAGAGGAACCTGCCCTTTTGGCCCCGTGTTATTTTACAGAGGGAAATCAATAGCTCTTTGCTCCAGCAGCTGGTGCGGGGAAAGTCTGTGGCTCTGGAGGGAACAGGGTGAGGCCGAGTCTCTGCAGAACCAGGGTGGGCGTAATCCTGGGAGACTAATGTCAGCAAGCATCGTGGAACTCTGGGCTGGGGGGGAACAGGGTCCCGGTCCCCCACCTCCATCTCTGACCAGAAAGTGGGTCAGTGGGCCTGAGGGTGAGGATCTGCGGGGGACTGGGTGTGACAAGCTGGCCACAGCCTGCCTGGGGAGATTTGAAGAGGGAGGGAGCATTGAGGGCAGATGGCAGTCAGCCTGCAGGGAACAAGGCCAGCAGTTGGGCTGGGGGTGGTGGAGGAAATTGGGGCAGGGAGGTGCGGGGGGGTTGCCCCATGAATATGCATGCAGCTGAGGGCCCTGGACTCCTGCGTGCCCTACCATGGACCTGACACCCTCCACACACGTGCACACCCACCCAAAACACACACACATGTGTGCACACACCCAAACACACAGACGGGCATGAAAACGGTGAAGCCTTTCCCACCACTAGAGGGTGCTAGAAGTCTTCCCAGCCTCTACATCCACGGGCTGAAGCTGGTGTGCATTCACACACACACACACACACACACACACACACACACGGCCTGTGTCAGAAAAAAATAAGGAAAGCAGGAAAGCAAGAGCAAAGAAAATCCCCGGAAAAACCAGCGGCTGATGGTAATTCGAGTGGACGAGGGCCGCAGATCCCAGAGGAGGCTTCAGTATTCAAGTATGAAAGGAACGGGGCCAGATGAACCCGTGTTTCTCGACTTCCCTCCCAGATCGAGGGGCTGCACAGATACTGCTGCGCCAGCCCTAGGCTCGGGGTGTCGGGCATCCGGCGGGCCTCCTTCCCGGTGCTCCCGTCTAACTCCTCTCTGCACCGCCCCTAAGAGTTGAAAGGGGGTCCAGGGGTAAGAAGTCACATTTCCCGGGCTGAGCTGGCCACCCTGCTCCCCAGCCGTGACCTGGAACACAGCAGGAACCGGGTGTTGCAAATGTTGCCGAGCGACCGGCCACCACCCTTCCTGCCGGGCCTGGAGCCCTCCTAGATGGCAGCCCTTGGCCGCCTGGGCTTCCTACCCAGGCCCAGCAGGGGCGTGCAGCACAGGGGTCCCTCCCGGGCCCCTTGCCCTTGGGTGCAGAGAGCCAGGATGAGCCCAGCGGCTCTCCCTTGTGGCCACACAGCCTTCCTCCCTCTCCTCTGGTGCATGGGGAGGGGTAGCTGAGAGTGTCTGGGGTTCCTTTCTAGATGAGTTCCCGGCCAGGCCTCCCCAGCTCAAGCTTTAGTTGAAGGTCTGCATTCCTTCCTGCTTAGGGTGTCCCTGACAGCACACCCCCAGCCATGATCAAGGTCAGACCCACCCTCAGCCCTCGCCAGGCAGTTGGGGGGGAGTAATCTGGTTCCACTCGCCTAGTCTGTCCATACTGTACCTTGGAGGCGGGGCTGGGCTCCCCTGCCCTGTGTCGGGGACACCTGCCACCCGCTCCAGGCTTTGCTAAGTTTGGAAACAGAAGGATAAACTAGACCCAATAGTTTGTTCTAGACGGGCTGTGTTCTAGACGGGCTCCTTCCCTTGGGCCTGTGAACAGAATCCAGGGGCATCTGTGTACTTCGACTGGACGAATGACCACCTCACTTTCTCTAACTCCGAATCAAAGTTGGTGTTTCCTTCCATTACACGTGGGGGCAACGAGCGAGGCCCCCGAGGGGTGCACGCGTCCCTGGGGCTTGCTCGCCGACAGACACATGGGCACCTCACGGCAGCTCCGCTGGTGACCGGAGACACCATCACACCCATCCCAATGTCCCCGCCGTAGGTCTTGCCGTCAAATCTTGTTACTTGGCTTTGACACGAAGGGTAAGGACCAGTCTTTTCTGGAGGAACTAAAGGTCTCTGAGCCTTGGTCTGCATCTCTGTCTCTCACACACACACATGCATATGTGCGCACGCACACACATCCCACAGCCTTGTACCCACATTTGTGCCCAGTCGGCCCAGCTGAGGAGACTTGCAGCCTTGGTCAAAACAAGGTCAGAGCCGAACATGACATGTGATAGAAAAGGAGGAAATTCCAGTTATTAGACATTCACTTCCAGTCAGCCATACCGGCTCGGAAACTTTTGAGACAATTTTTAGACGAGCACCTGGGGTTTCGACTCAGCCAGCGCTGAGAGCAAAGCGTGAGCCCGTGGCCCCCTCACTCACAAGTTGCTAATTTTAGCACCCAAACAAACCAGCAAGCCAAGCGTCTCCTCTCCTGGTCCATGCCCCCTTCTCTCCCAACCCCTTCTTGTGAGCCCCACGCTTCCTGCCGCCCCTGCAGGGGGCCTCTCCTTCTCCCTCCCGAAGACCTGGGTGCTCCGGCGTGACCCTGACCCCCGCCCCGACAGTGGAGCCTATCCCAGGGATGCCCCAGCTGGCTGTGAGAGGTACCCCGAGGCCCCCCCTTCAAATCTCAGCTCTGCCCCTTCCCAGCAACTGTACCTCAGTTCCCCCATCTGTTAAATGGGGGTGATGTTTGCCACTGGGACGTGTTGGTGCCAGGACTGGTTTGAGGGTCTTGTTAAAGGTCAGAGGTCCAGGAGCCTCAAAGCCAAGGGAGCAGGCAATCCTGGTCAGCTCGCCTGAGGTGGTGCTCCGAGGCCCAGGTGGGCAGATGACCAAAAGAATGTGGGGGAAAATCAATGTGAGTGAGGATAAGCTGACGGCGCCCGGTGACCCCCCAGCCCCATGGAGGCAGCTCGATTCATCCACAGAGGTTGGATGACAAGAGGGCAGGGTGAGAGGCGGGAAGGGGAGCTGCCAGGCAGAGGGCGGGCTGCCTGGATGGGCCACTGCGTCCCTGACCCAGGTCTGTGTGGAGGGGGTGCTTGGACCCTGCAGGAGGAGCCTGGCTGGCCCAGACCCCGGGGAACCCATGAACCCTGTAAGCGAAAGTGACAGCCACCTTTGGTTTGTGACTGTTTCTCTGACAAATAGAAATTCAGCGAAACACCAGAATCGGGAGAAATAAGGTGCGAGCCAGGTAAAGGTCATGGAGAAAGGATTGACTGTGGGCTGCCCTTTCTGCTCAGAGCGACACCTCCAGCTGCCAACATGCAGTGTCCCTCTGTTGTCCCTCTTGGATTTCTCTTCTTTGAAGGTGAGGGCCTGGGGAGAGCCAGGCTTGTGGGAGTGTAGGTACCCGGGCTGCCTCCCCCGTATGCCTTTCTCTGCCAATGGCTGTTCCCCTAACCCTGACCTGCCTGTGTTCACAGCTAGGCATGCCAGGGGAGCCTCTTGCCTGCTGTCAGGGGCGAGCGAGTCCTGACCTGGAGTTTTCGCTGATCCCATGGTATCAACACTGTCCCCACACTGAGGCTCTCCCTGGTACCGTCTGGCTCAGCCACTCCCAGGGCTGCCTTGTTTGCTGGTCCCTTCCCACCCCTGTGGGGCCTGATGGCTCTGGAATTTTCTGGCTGCAGATATTCTCAGCTTCTCTGGTGATGTGACCTGAGGGCGGCCTCTCGAAAGTGTCCGAAGCCAAGAAACACAGTCCGGCAACCAAAAAAGGCATCCCAAGACTTGAGTTCCTTAAATGTCACGAAGCAAACACATTGTGTGCACTATAACCCTGGAAAACAGGCTCTCTCTTTCTCCCATCGACTTCTCTCACTGCGGCTGCTTCCTCCTCTCTCAGAGGATTTCCCCCAAGCCCCTAGTCTCATTCTTGGCCTCCCTCTGACATAAAAGGTCCAAGGGTGGGAGTGATAGAGCCCTCCCTAGGGGGAGAGGGAGGGAGGGAAACAGTGTATCCCATTACACAACAACCTGTCCTTCTTTTCCACTTGAGCTAGCTGGGGCAGGCTCCTGTGTGTGCCCCAGGACTTGTGCACCTGCTGTGCTCACTGCTTGAGCACTCTTGCCCCACATTGTTTTTTCATGGCATGTTGCCATTCACTTTGGGCCCTTGCTCAAAATGTCACCTCCTCAAAGAGGACTTACCATCTAAATAAGCTCTCCTGTGGCAGATGTTGTTGTTTCTTCTCATAAGGACCAGTCCTGTTTCCGATGTTTGAGTGACAATGTGCATAGCCCCAGAGTGGATATAGGATTCAATACTCACCACATGGGACATCAGAGAAGGCCCTACTGGGGGTTTCTGGGAAACATGTTCCTTCACAATAATGGAGAGATCTTCCCTTCTTGTTTTGGGCACCAGAAGTGAGGATGTGATGTCTGGAGCTGTGGCAGCCATCTTGTAACAATGAGGTAATTGGCCTGAAGAGGAAACCAACTGTTCTCTAGAACAATGAGAAGGTCTGGTAAGACAGGATTTGCTTCCTACATGATGTTAAGTGATTGGGGCTGAATTCCAACTACCTCCTTTAGATGAACTACATGCTGGCCAGTTTGCCACAGTCCCCACCTATCCCTATGGCCTTGCCATGGCCCACTTCACTCACTTACATCCTCGCTGGACTCTGGGCAGCTCCGATGGCGATGTGATGACTTGCACTTAATTGTATGTCCAACTCAGCAGCTGTCTGTGCCCAGCTACTGGGTGCGAGGGGTAAATCAGACAGACCTGCTCTCCACCCTTGTGAAACTCACAGTGAAGACAGTCACCCCAACATGGTCTGACAAGAATTGTGGTGGGTGTGCCCCTCAAGTCAGGTCAGATCAGGTCAGGCTGTCCTCCCCCAGAGGACATCTGATGCATGAGTAAGAGGGAAGCAGAGTGAAGGGAACAGCATATCAGAAGAGGAACAGCCTGTGTGGAGCCCCAGGAGCTAGAGAAAAACCAAGAGGGCTGATGTGGTTGCGGGGTGCTATGTGTGGTTTGGGAGTGTCCTAGCCGTTAGCGAGAGGCAAGGTCAGCCTGGGCCAGTGTGGCAGTGGTGGGATGGGGAGAGGTGAATGGCTTCAGGAGGGAGTTCAGAGTCCCAGGATGAGTGAGAGTGTAAGAGACAGAGACACAGTGAGAGAAAGTGGGTGTCACCCAGAGTTTTTGGCTGCAGGATCGAGCAGGGGTGGGTGAGGAGAGGCAGGTTTGGGGTCTGAGGGTGTGAATTTGGCTTTAGGCCCGTGTGGACTGGTATTCCTTAGTGGAGGGCAGGAGGTGGTGTGGGGTCCTGTATAAAGCTCCCCCCATCAAACCCTGCTTACCACTTTGCAGCAGAGACAGGCCCGGGCTTAGAACTTCCAAGTTTCCCCGAGGCCACAGAGGATTGGCCAGCCACAGGCCGATGGCCCCTGCGGGTCTCTGCGACAGGCCCATGGAGAAAGCCCAAGACCAGAGTGCCAGGCCTGTTCTGGTACTGTGATGGAGGGCACTGGGGGCCGTGCAGTGGGGTGACCCGGGCAGAGCCCCTCTCAGAGACGCAGGGCCACAGCTAGTCCCTGCCAATGACCTATGTATCTGATGAGGAAATGATGCGGTGGCCCGCCAGGGACACTGGACAGCTGTGGAAAGGGACAGGGAGAGAGCCCCTAGGTATAAAGTATGGGACAGCGTGGGTAGTGTCCTCTGTCATGCACCAAAGCGAGCAGTAAGCACACTTATGGCTTGTCTGTGCAGGAAGATCCTGGACCGGTGCAGGCGGCTCTGGGGGGATGGGGACAGGGATGGGGACAGGGCAGGGGATGGGATCTACGTGAATGGCGTCTTCTAACACATGCTTCCGAAGCCTATGAATGTTTTATCTGTTAGAAATGGGTACAGAATTCCAGATTAAAAACCAAGGAGCCTCTGCCCCCCCTCTCACCCCGAGGTTCCTGTGTCCTTTTTGCTGCCCTCAAGGGCAATGGTCTGAATTGTTCTCAGGGTCTGTTCTTTTTTTTTCCCCCCAGAGCCCCACAGCCTGGGTGGGGGAGGGGGGCCAGGACAGTGGGGTAGGACACTTCCTGTTGCTTTTAGTTTGGGTTCCTGGGGTTTGAAATGGAAACAAAAAAAACAAGGTTCAGCCTCAGTTGGAACCCTCTCCCCGGCCCCCGACTCCTGCCCCTGGAGATTTCTCAGGCCCCAGGTCATCAGAGCACAGGCTGAAGCTTCCTGGAAGTTGCTGGAACCCCTGCAGAACATTCTGGATAACACAGGGGCTGGAGCAGGTGCTAGGAGGTGCATCTCCCCATCAACCAGCCAGAACATCCTGGTTGACCTTGGCAGGACTGCCAGAGACAAATCCAGGACAGGGAGCAAAGCAGGGCTGGAGGGAGATGCCAACCTAGATAGATGCATTCGTGGGGAACTTGACCCTGGATGCCGTGGATTTTGAGGCCATTGTGATGGCACGATGCCAAGGCTCAGAGATGAGCCCCTCCTGCACTCCCCTCCCCACCCCCAAAGTGTGGCCTGGTTAGGTAGAAACCCAAGCAGGCTGCCTCGGGGGAAGAGGAAACCCACATCCTCTCTCATCTGATCCTGAGACTTGGCCCCAAGCCAGCCACTGCCTGGGACCCGGAGCCTGTCCCCAGTCACTGTGAGAGCAGAGAGGCCCGGCAGTTGCCACCAGGGCCCTGCCCTCTGAACTGGAAGATCCAGCAGAGCCTGCAGTTGGCAAATCAGCCGGGGCTGGCTGGAGTTCCAGCTTTCCAGCTGTGTGACCTTCATCTAGCTACTTGGCCTCTCTGGGCTTTTTTTCTCCTGTATAAAATGGAGGAGAGTTGTGGGGTCAGTAAGTCAAAGAACACTTACAAAGTGCTTGGCACAGAGTAGGAGCTCAAAAAATAGCTGCTAATATTTTACCAGAGCATAGGTCATTAATCTGGGGATGCAGAGCCCCCAGGAATCTGAGAAAGCCTGCCGTTTCTCCCCCAGGAAAGTGTAGATCTACAAATGTGACACCGTTTCCGGGGCTCCGAGCTGTGTGGCTGGTGTCCTTGAAGGAAGACCACGCATCTATCCCTGGTGTTACCCCTGGCGCAGGCTCTGTTCTCAAGCCTGGGGCCCTGGGTTCCCCATACAGGCAGCAAGCTCTACTGTGCATCTCGGGTGCCTCCCTGAGCCCCGGCCTGGCTCCCCAGGGAAAACACGGCTTGCAGACTCTGGTGCAGTAATTTGAGCTGCAGTCTCCCCATAGCCCAGCCCCATGCATGCCCCACTTTCCTTCCCAGGCAGCCTGGAGCTAGAGCAGATGATGTCAGGGGTCTTCTTTGAACCCCCCCCCCCCGGGGGTGCCAAACCCCAGCCTCCTGCTGACATTGGGGACTGACCCAGAGCACAGCAACTCATTCCTGACCTTCTCCCTTCCTGCCCCATCTTATTAGCACACACACAGGCCCACAGCCCTGCCTTCTGGAACCTGGTGAAAATGGCTCAGGGGTGCAGGGAAGGGGGGGAAAGAACCCACCACCAATTTTTTCCAGGTATCTTTCCCCATGTGTGTTGTCGCTTCACCCCTCGTCGTCTCCTCCCACCTCCCAAATTACATGCAAGCCACGAGTTTGGTTATTCTGCACAGGCCTGAGCATCTGAAGTTAGATAAATAAGTAGAAATAAATCAGCAGACCTTTTATTCGGGTCCCTCTTCTGGTCACGTCTGTCCCCTTGGCTCTAAGTACTTTATGAGGAAGCACTGGGTATGAGTGGGAACACGACTGCCTCGGCTTGGGTAGAATTTACTGTTCAACATACAGCTCTAGCAAGACGGAAGCCCAGACCTCCCAGCTCCTGCACAACTCTCCTTCGTGCGGGGACGAATCATCATCACAGAGGGACAAGGGGACCAGACCCCCTGCCTCGGACACCCCTCACCCCCACCCCTACTTATACCTCCCGGGCTTTGTGGTGCTCATTTGACTTCTAAAGGTCAAAATGCTAAAAAATAAAAATAAAAAAAATCCCGCAGGATGCACAGTGTTGTTTTTTTAGACCGAGATATTCATCAAAAGCTCTTTTATTTGTAATTCATATCTTGACTATGTGGCAAAAACCTAAACCACTCGTGCCCATGGTATTTAAGACCAAGAGTTGTTCCTGTATCTGTTAGGAATCGCTTCAAGCTGTTAAGTAACCAAGGACTGAAATAACAGTCATTGAACACAAGATACAAATTTATTTCTGTCCCATGTAAACAAAACCCAAGCAGTACTCCTGGGCTCCAAAGTGCCATCAGTGACTCAGACTCCTTTTCTCTTTCTTCTCCACCACCCTCTTGCACAGAGTTTCCATTCTCAAGGTCACTTCAAGGTCCAAGATGACTGCTGGAGCTCCAGCCATCACATCTGTAGTCCAAGCAGGAAACTAGAGGAAGGACTGTTTGTCTGCTTTGTCTTTCCTTCAAACCTTGTTGCCTTACATTTTCTTGATTCCTCCCTAGCTGCAAGGGAGGCTGGGGTATATGGTCTCTTAGCTATACACCGTCTCCCAGAATAAAAACAGGATCTTGTTAGTAAGTGGGCTGTCAACCAGCAGTTTCTCCCCCAGTTCCCAAGAACACGCAGACCTGGGATGGAAGCCCAGCGAGCCACCTACCCGTTTGATGAATACTCAGGGTGGTGGCAGGCTGGACTGGCCTGGTTTTGGCCACACCCAGTCAGGTCCATACTTGGAAAGTCTGCATGAAGGGGTCCAGGAGAATGGCTCTGGAACCCACAGGGCCTTTGCTATCTGCTGCGGAGGGAAGCACGCTGTCTTGCACACACACCCGCCGCCCCAGCCCTCAGGCAGTGGGAGCAAACCCAATCCAGACCCTTACCCCGCATGCTGAACGGAAAGCAGCAGCCAGGCTGCGTGTATGAACGTGATGTGCAGAGAAGCAGAGAGCCCGTATGGGGAGAGTGGAGTAAGGGGCCCTGGCTTCTGGGGCTGGAGTCTGGGATGGGGGTGGGGGGGACCTCCCAAGCAGCCTATGGAAGGACAGGCCCGTTCCAGAGTGACTTGATAACTTGTCACCACAATCAGGACGTAGCTTAGTCAAAGAGGGGCTGGGAGCCATCCTGCCCAAAGACCGGGGTGACTCAGGTGTGTCCTGGGTGAACTGGGATGAACCGGGATGTCCAGTCTCCCTGCCTGCACCGGACATGGGGCCTGACCTAAGCTGCCCTGAAGTGCTCTGCAGGTCACTGAGGGAGCAAAAGTTGAACACCTCTGCCAACGATGAAATAATCGTAATTTTATAAAGGCTGAAAACAAGGAAATGGAGAGATTTTAATGCAAGAAGAACAAGAGCATGGCACGCTTCCCCCTCCGCCCCAACTGTCCTGCCTGGGAAGGCGTATCTGGTGTTCAAAGGGCTGGCGGGTGCCCTGGTGCTCTGGTGCCCTGCCCTACAAGGAGGACACCTGCTCCATGTGCCACATTCATCTCCTGCTCCGGCTTCCGTGGGGCCGCTGGCCTCCGGCCTGGTGTCGGGTCCTTTGGGGGACCCTGCCTCCCTGCTGGTGCCGTGGGGCCAGGTGAGCCCCGGGGGGCATAAACCCGTCCCGTCCCCACTGGAGAGTATCTGTCCCCTCAGCTGTGTCTGTCCCGGGGCTCCCTGGTGGGAGGTGGCCCATGACCAGGAGGACAGAGCCTCCTCGACCCCCGGCACTGCCTGCTGGGGTCTGGACACCCTGGGAGCTGCGCTCGGACTCTGGGGGCCCCTCACAGCTGGTCCTCGTCCACCCAGACGGTCTTGCGCTGCTCCTCGCTGATCTTGTCCTTGAGGACCCGGAGCAGCTCCTCTACGCTGCCCCACATGTCGGCCTCCACCGTGGCGTACAGGCAGGGCAGAGCCTCCAGCTCCTTCTCCTTCAGCCGGCACAGCCGCAGGAACTCCTCCTCTGTCTCAGGCCGTGGCAGCATCTTTCTGTGGGCAGAGGGTGGGGGCAGGGGGGGACACATACACAGGGCACTGTGGGAGCTGCGCGGGAGCCCAGGCCAGGGGACCATCTGTCCCTGTGCAAAGGGGGTGGGGGTAGCCTCGGGGTGGGAGTCAGGGGTGCTGTGCCACTTGACCTCCCCTGCCCGCCCCATGGTCAACCCCTGCCACCTTCCATCACTCCACTGTGCCACGGGCCCCGTTAATCTGGTCCCTGTGGAAATCCCAAGAGGTGGGGCTTAAAAAAATCTTTCAATTTTTTTCCTTTAGTTTACTTAAAAAAAATTCTTCCATCTTTCAGAGCTAGTTGATGGACCACGCAGGGAAGCTACGCTGCTTAGTCTTATGTAATCGTCGCATACACGTGAAAGTTCCCGTCCTGACCACTGTTACAGACCACAGTCCGGTAATGTTACATTTTTTCACGTCATTGTGCCACCGAGCTCCAGAACTTTCTCATCCTGCGAAACTGAGCCGCACACCCGCGAACACGCTAACCTCTCCCTCCCCCTCCCCGGCCCCTGGGGCCACCATCGACCCATCTGCAACTCGTCCAGGGGGCTGGAGTAAGTGGAATTGTGCAGTATTTGTCCCTTGTGCCTGGCTTGTTTCGCAGAGCCTCGTGTCATCGAGGTTCATCCCTGTTGTCGCTGGTGCTGGAATGTTCTTCCTTTCTAAGGCTGCGTCACGGCTGTGAGCTGCTCTGGAGACGATGCTTTGGGTTCCTCTAGGCAGGGTGCCCTGGCGTGGAACCGCTGGGTCATGCGGCCATCCTGCGAGGATCCTCCGGGCCGCCGTCTTCAGCAGTGGCCACGCGCTCCCACGTCCCTGCCCGCAGAGTGCCAGGATCCCCCCAGCCTCGCCATCACGCGGCCACCTCGGGTTTCTGGACAGCACCCGTCACAATGTGTGTGCAGCGGCGAGGTGGGGATTTTTGTCTTGTGTGCTCATTTGTGGGTTCCCTGGGGCCAGGCACTTAGCAGGTGCACTGGAAAGATCTGGTGGAAGAGGCTAGTGGCCTCACCACCTCCTCTCACTTGCAGCCGTGTATGTGTGGGAGAATTGGGGTCAGGGATAGTGCCACCTAATGGCCAGGCTCCAAACCCCATAGCCAACCCTGCCACAAATACCACCGGCTTGACCTTGAACATGGATTCAGACCTTTCCTCACCATCTGTGAAAGAGGATCTCGTGCCAGCTCTTGCCGGGGTGGTCCTAACCCCTGTCTCCACACAGCAGCGGGAGGGAGCCTTTTACGTCCCGTTAGATCATGTCACCTGGCGTGGTCTGGACCCCTCCGCTGCAAGGTGGCTCTCCCCGCCACAGTCTACCACATGGTCTCTTGCTGCTGTCCCCAACTCGAAGTCTGGGCTCTTGTCCCTCAGCACCTGACCTGCCTGCCCTCGAAGCCCTCGGGCTGCTCCAACGTCAGCTTCCCTTCCCCAGCTGCCTGGGGCCTGCAGCCATTCCCCCTAGTCCTCATCCCCCTGGACGTGCTCTGGGTGTTATCGTCTCCGCTGCTAGAGGCTGAGGGTCGCGTCTGCCCTGGATTGCAGCCGGGCACAGCCAGGCACCCTAAATGGGGAGCAGGGGGACCAAGCGCCCAGCAGTTCTCAGTGGCAACCCAGAGGTGTGGCAAGGAGGGAGGGGCGGCAGGAAGCCCGGCGGGAGGGGTCTCCGAGTCCTACCTGAACCTCTTGATGTTCTTCTCTGACACCCGAATGAAGAGCACGATGGGGTAGATCCGGGACTTGATCAAGTCTCTGGTGCAGCTGATCCCGGCCTCCAGCAGACAGTGTTTGTCCTGCAAGCACAGCGGCCAGTGGTCAGTAGCTCCTCCAGCCCCTCTGGGTAGCTGGGGCGGGACCCATGGTGCAGGGTCAGGCTCCGAGGGACAGGGACAGGGGTGAGAGAGCCCTGAGCGCCCCCAGCAGCACTAGGGAATCAGGTGAAGCCCAACCCCTGCTTGTTGGCACACTTGGTCCCACAAGGCTATGCACAGCACTGACTGCTGCCAGAACCCAGGCATCGACCCCAAGGGGAAGCAGGCGGCACGAGTGAGTTTTAATGAAAAGCAAAATCAGCTTCAGGAACACCTGCTACCCCTCTCCGCTTACGAAGGCGTTTGTGGTTCTATCAAGGGTGGAAAACCCCCCAAAAGTGAAGTGGGGCTGGACAGTCCCAGGAGCATCTGTAAGGCGTGATTCTCTGGCACCCAGGAGCTCATTGCTTCTGAAGAAGGACAATCTCTGTGTGACCCCACAGTCACCATCCACTGCAGAGCTGACACCCCACATGCTGGGGCAGCACTCAACAGTTAGCTTTGCTTTTGGAAAGGTCCCAGAAGGAGAAAGAACTCAATGCTTGGGGCCGATAAGGACCATGTTGTCTGGCTGCAGAAGATTCTAGAATGCATGCAGATACCTCTCCTGCATTGCTACCAACTTCCCTCTGAGGTGAATAGGACTCCTGGTGCCCACTTGTTCTCCCTGTCTGTCTCTCTGACCCATGAGCCCTCTGTCTCTGGCCCTTGTTTTCATAGACAGGCACATGACCCTGCGCAAAGTGAATCGGGAAGGCCAGTGCCAGGGAGCCATCAGAAATAGAAGGTGGCTTCAAACTATCAACGTGCATGTCAGATCCCGGAGAATGAGGGTGTGTGGAAAGGGAACACGGAGCAGAAGAGAAAAAGAAAAGGAGGAGGTTCGCCCACAGGGAGATCAGAGCAACTCTATACCCCACCCTTTTCCATGGTTGAGCCCGCCTCACAAATATCACTGGTGGTCTCACTCCATCCAACCCCCAACCCCACCTCACCTTGGCGGCCACAGCTTCGATGTTGGCGGGAACAATACATTCAAAAGTGTTGGGGTTCTTCTCCCGGGAGTAGATGATGGTCTCCGTCTTCTGCTTCCTGAGGAACTCGTCTCTGGTGACAACGTCTGCGGACAGAGGGCCAGTCCTGAGGGCAGCACAAACCTCCCCTTTCTGGGCTCAACAGAACTCCACCTTGATCCCCTTCGGGCCATGTTTAAATGACTCCTAGCTCCTGTACTAGACTGTGAGGCATCTCATGGACAAGGTCAAGGGCTTCTTTATACTTCCCACAGCAGCCCACAGAAGAGGTGGTTGGTAAATTCTCAGCATTAAGCTTCACTGGACAAAGTAGCTCAGACAATGAAGTGCAATACTGGTGAGTTGTCAGTCATGAAGGATGGACAACTATCCACTCACCCACCCAACCACCCAACCATTCATCCAACCATCGATCAAACCAACCATCCATCCAACCATCGATCCAACCATCCATCCATCCATCCATTCACCCACCCGCCCATCCATCCATCTACCCATCCAACCACCCACCCGCCCATCCATCCATCCATCCATCCATCCAACCACCCACCTGTCCATCCGTCCGTCCATCCATCCATCCATCCAACCATCCATCCATCCATCCATCCAACCACCCGCCCATCCATCCACCCATCCATCTTTCCATCCATCCACCCATCCATTCAACCAACCATCCATCCATTCACCCATGCAACCAATCATCCATCCATCCATCCATCCACCCACCCATCCATTCATTCATCTACCCATCCACACATGCAACCATCTATCCATCCAGTTACTATCTATCCATTCATCCATCCACCTGTTCAACCATTCATCCAACCACCTACTCACTCACCCATCCAACCGGCCATCTGTCCATCTAACCATACCTCCACCAATCTACCCATCCATCTAACCATCCATCCACCCAGCTACCCATCCACCTACCTATCTAACCATCCATCCCCCCTCCATCTATCCATCTATCTCTCTACCCACCCACCCATTCATTCATCTACCCATCCACCAATACACCCATTCATCTATGTACTCATACAACTACCCATCCATTCATCCACCCCCCCACCTTCCCTCTGTCCATCCCTTAAGTTAATTTTTATTGAAATTTATCATTTATTAAAAATCTAAGAATCAGTCATTAGAATTAAAAATATGCTAAAAACATAGCTGTTGTTGTACTTGAGAATCTATGACACAGCTGGGGAGAAGAATGTGAGATACAGAAAACTATGAAACAGTTTAGTAGGTGCAGTGATGGGCTATTTACTGTGGCAGCAGTGAGGAGGTCTGGAGGGAATAGAGGAAGAGGCAGGCTTCCTGGAAGAGGAGGTATATACTGGAGGCCCAACTCACTTGCTGGGTGACCATGAACACATCTTTAATCTCTCGACCTCAGGTTCTCCATTTATGAAAGGAGGAGGGTAGAGTCAGTCCAGGACTGGAATTCCCTGCTCAGGCCCAGGCTGGCCGGGGCAGCCCACACTAGCCCGCAGATTTGGTGTGTACGCTACTTTGTGCACTGGAAGTGAGTGGGAAGGGATCTGGGGGAGAGCCAGCATGGGAGGAGCTGAAGGTGATTTTGGGGGAGGGAGGCAGCCTAGAACGCCCACCCTACAGTGCCCACAGCTCCCTGGCTGTGAATGCACCAAAGGGAAGACAGAGCACATTTGTAGGATTCAGAGCGGCTAAGTGGGATTTTTAAATCAGGCATTCTACCTAATCTCGTATTGCCAGGGAGGGAGCCTCAGGCAGGAGTGAGGTCCTCTTCCCAGAGCCTCCCTGCAGAGTGTGTGAGGTTACCAGATAGGCAGGCAGAGCCTGGGGTTGTACACCCTTGAAAGGTTCCTACATCTGAAGCTGGGCTTGGGAGGGCCTTGGAGACAAGCAGACTCTGTCGAGAAAGGCGGGGGGTGTCGCGGCAGCTGCAGGACTAGTGAGCTGTCTGTACCTGCCTGTTCCATGTTGGGGGGCTAAGAACCTGGAACCCATGCTGTCCTTGGCCCCAGGGTAGCCTCTGGCCATCCATGAGCTTGTAACTTCTAGGAGAAGTGGCCACTATTATCCCAGTTTTGCAGCAGAAGGAACAGAGAGCTTGATACCTTGCCCCAAATAAACAGCTGGGGAGGGATGAGAAGGGCAGAACCTAACTCAGAGACCACTCGCCTCAAGGAACATGCTCATTCCCACCAACCACACTGTCTGCCAAGGCCCTCCCGGCCGTGGACCGTAGAGGGTCTAAACCCTGGTGGGGGGCACTGGGGGTGCAGCCTCTCACTTCCCACTGAGCCGGGCATCCAGGGAGAGCTCAGGGGCATCAGTGCCAGCATGCAGGAGAAGGCTGCGTGTGGCACTGTGTCCCGGGAATCAGCAGGGGGTCTGCTCCCACTCAGGCCGCTCCCCCAACGTTAGGGCTTACTGATGAATGCAGGTGGCAAAAGCAGGAGAGAATGCTCGTGATATCTGCACCCCACCCTGTGATGGTTCTGAACATTCCTGGACCCAGTCCCACACGAGAAACCCACACGAGGTTTGCAGAAAGGACCCCTGATAGATGGATACGGCCGCCCGGGTTGCAGGGACGGGACTCTGCAAGCAGCAGAAGCACGGATGGGTCTCAAAAACATTATGTGGGGGACGCCTGGGTGGCTCAGTTGATTAAGCGGCTGCCTTCGGCTCAGGTCATGATCCCAGCATCCTGGGATCGAGTCCCACATCGGGCTCCTTGCTCAGCAGGGAGCCTGCTTCTCCCTCTGCCTCTGCCTGCCACTCTGTCTGCCTGTGCTCGCTCTCTCTGACAAATAAATAAATAAAATCTTTAAAAACATTATGTGGGGTGAAGGGAGCCAGTTACAAGGGATTCTACACTGCGTGGTCCTGTTTGTAGAAGAGTCTAGAAAACGCAAACCAATGTGTGATGGCAAGCAGATGAGCAGTGCCTGGGGCAGGGGGTGGAAGGGAACCCGAGGGAATGCAATGTCCTGTCTCCTGCTCGTGGTTGGGTTGTGGGGTGCAAACACCCGCCCAGACTCGTTCAAGGGCACACTGAAAATGGGGGCGTGTTGCTGTATGTAAACTGCACCTCTGAGGGCGGAACCCAAAACCTTGAGGCCTGCATGTCACATCCATTAGCACGACTGGCCGTTAAGGCACAGGACCAGTGTTGGTGAGGTAGGCACAGCGGGGACTGTCCCTCGGCCTTAACGAGGAAGGACGTGCTGCCACCGGCTACCAAGGGGTCGGACCTCGAGGACATGATGCTGAGTGACGGAAGCCAGAGGCCAAGGGACAGACACCGGATGACTCCCCTCACATGAGGCCCGCAGAGAAGTCAGATCTACACAGACAGAGAGTAACGTGGGCACCCGGGGCTCGGGGTGGGCACTGAGGGTTTAGTGGGGACAGAGTTTCACTTTGGGAAGATGAGAAAGTTCTGCAAATACAGGTATACTTAACAGCCCTGCACTGGACACTCTGAAGTGGTTGAAGTAGTAAATTTTACCTTACATGTATTTTATTATAACAAACGCCCCGCTGGGCACCTGACTTTCGGCTGATACGGGTGGTCCCGGATGGCCACGAATTAAATACAGATGATGCTAAGGACGACTGTATTCACGGTCAGGATCGGGGCTCAGCCCTCTGTTACAGGGTGTCTGACCACGGTTCCCTAGCCACATCGAGGACACGGGTGCCCTAGTGATGAGGGATGGCTTGGCTCTTACCTAAGGGCCCAGAGTGGGCACCCCAAGTCCCGTATCCTAACTGACCCTGTGCCCTTCATCCCAGACCTTCGGTGTGAATGGTGAAGGGAGGTTTCCTGCTCTGGGGCCGCAGGGAACTCCGAGGGGGCTGCCACAGCGACGGGGACCGTGACTCTACCTCCCCGTGCACACCGGGCCAGGAGGGAGCGTGGCCCTTCCATCCGCTCTCCTGCCCACCCCTGCGCTCCTGACCGGTGGGGTGCTCTCACCTGGCTTGCACATGGTGAACTCCATCGCACCCCCCGAGTTGAGCAGTTTCTGGACCAGAGCCTTGGCCAGCATGGTGGGCGTGAAGAGGACGGGCCGGCGGCGCTCGCAGTAGAAGGCGCGCACCAGGCTGTAGGGGATCAGGCTGAGGTTCTTGCTGAGCTCACTCTCGGGGTCCATCTCTGGGAGGGGACAGGGAAGGGCCAGCGGTGAGACCCCGGCCTGCCCGTCGGGGCGCAGGGCACGGAGGGCCTAGGAGCCTCCTTGACCCCACAGGGTCTGCAGGAACCAGGATGCCCCTTGGCCATCCGGGAGTGTTTACGAAGTACCCCAGGGCCCGGCCCTGTTCTGGGCAGCTGGGGCCATGGCCCCACCTCCTGGTGCCTGCTTTCAGGGAGGTGGCGGCGGCTGGAGGCAGGTCAGAGGCCTGTAATGAGCCACACCACTCTGGGCGGCAGTGCCGAGCTCTCAAGGAGGGAGTGGGAGCAGGATGGGCAAGAATGGCTTTTCTGAGGACAGTCAGGGACTGGGGCCAGTGCTTAGAGAAGGAGCCATGCTAGAAGAGCTGGGGCAAGACCCTACCCTGAAGGGGAGGGCCGGTGGGGGGTGCAGGAGAATGAGGGGCTGGCAGGAGCGGACGAGCGGGCTTGGGTGGGAAGGGCTGGCCAAGAGGGGCTTGGGGCTTATTTCAGAAGCTCTGGAAAGCCACCAGGGCCAGAGGCAGGGAACGATGTGGCCTCCCTTCTGCCTTTTCCAGCCTCTCTGGCTGGTGTGTGGGGAGCGGCACAGAGATGGCCCTGGGTAGCTCCAGGAACCACTGCCCCAGAAACCGGCCGCTTGTCCTTTCCCTGGTCCCCTGACCTGACTGTCAGAGGGCCAGTCTGGAGGGGAGCCCAGGCCCTCCTGCCATCTGTGCCTGGGCCACCTGGCCCCATGAGGGCAGCTGGGAAGGCTGGCTCGCCATCAGTCCCCTTCCACAGGGGCTCATGCAGCTGGTGACCCCAGGCCGGCTTGATAAATGGCAAGAAACACGCAGTGGGGAGAGAAATCAATAAGTGAACACTTCACAGCAAACAGCTCCAATTAACATGGGCATCTGGGCTCCAACCAATGCTAGCGAGTGTGTGTGAGGGGTGAGCCTGGTGGGATGCCCTCCTCTCCCACCCCTGCCGGCAGGCTGTGTGCGCCACGGGGCCAAGGCGGGTCCCCTGGCAGCTCCTCCCAGGGTGGAACCTGTTTTGAGGGAGTGTGTGTCCTAGCCCCCCTGGTGGGGAGCCACAGGACCCGCCCGGACCCCCGGAAGCCCCCATGCCAGCAAGAGGTGGGGAGGGGCCAGGCTTCCTCCTGCTTCTTGGTCAAGAGCTAGGTAGCATCCAGGAACGTCATACCTTCCTGCTTCTCGGTCAAGAGCTTGGTGGCATCCAGGGACGTCCGGGTCAGGCTCCCCAGGGGGCTCCCCGAGACGATGCGGACTCGCTCGTTGCTGTTCATTCTCTTGTACTTGTTCTCGGACCTGCTGACAAACTGGAGGATGGGGCCGGGCTGGTGGGCCTTGCTTCTAAACAGGCTGAGCTGCCGCCACCAGGCTTGGGGAAACCTCTGGTAGGACCCAAGCTCTTCCCAGGGACTGGGGTCAGTCACATTCTCCCGTGAAGACAGGAGATACTTAGCAGGCTCGAAGGCTCCTTGAGTGATTTTGGACATAGCTGGTAAGTAAGTAAGCAAACAAAGGCTGACTCTCCTCCCTAATCAGGCTTGAAGCCTGCCAAGGGGTGTGGTGCAGGTGGGGTGCACGGGGAGTCCCTCTGGCAATCCCATGTGCATTCCTGGGGAGATGTGGGTGGAAGGTCCCTGGCTGGGAGACCCCACCTGGTAGGCGTGGGCAGGACAGCTCCATCTCCCATGACACTGTTCTCCATAGCCCCTGCCTCAGTTTCCCCAAGTGCTCTGGGGGTACCTGCCTTGTACAATTCAGAGTTGAGCCCTGGGGAGTGGAGAGGGATTCCTCCATGGTGAACACAGACTCTAAATTCCCACCGACTCTCTGAGCTGCTTTGATCTCTCCATACCCTCCCGTGGCAGGAAGAAAAATCCGGGGAGCTGAGATCTCAGTTGGGCTCTGTCGTTCACTGGCCCTTGGGTGAGGCACCCAGGGGCGCCCAAGGCTTATGACTTTTGCATGACATGTGGGCAGTGACATGGGCAGGACTGTGTGGTCTCACGTGGTCCTGCCTTTAGGAGTAGCTCAAACTCACCAGGGCTCCTTCTACCTCCCTAAGTATCTCTCTGATACCTGTCTGCATCTACCTGGTTTCAGGGTCATATTGCTCACCATTTCCCTGGGTTTCCTATGTTCTCACATTAGGATGGAGCAAGTGGAGTGACACCAGCTCTGCTGGGGCCTGATTAGCATGGTACCAACACAGGGACATCCTTGTGGGACCACACCTTAACCTTCCCCCCTTAGCTCTTGTCAGCAGGCAACAGAAGAAAGGGCTGCAGAGGATGCTTCTGCATTTATGTGAAATCCCTTCTGAAGCTACCACCTACTGTGCTAGTCAATGTCTCTGTAAAAGGATTCATGCAAAATAAAATCCATTTTAGAATTAAACATAAGGGAAACATTTTTCTGGTCCCAGAGAACTAAAACGTTTCTGTGATCAGATAAGATTTAAAGAATCTGCAGCCTTTCCCTTTTTCTCTTGGCTGCCAGGATGCTCAGAGATAAATTTCATGCATGATCAGAGAGATGAAACTGACCTAGACACCTGCGATGTCTTTTTTTTTTCCTGATACACTGTTTCTGATCTATTAATACTTGAATAGCTAAGTTATTTAAAATCTTCCAGCCTTAACTTCCTCCCATCTTTTATGCAAGTGACATTGTTTCCAACAGGTGCAGAGACTGTCTACTGACCTGTCACTGTGAGGGTATGATGGGATGGGAAACGTGAGGCACTGGGGGAAGTTTCGAGTGGTGTACAAACGCAAAGCGCAGTTACTTTGATCAGGTCTTCTCTTCTCGGCAGCGAGAGGGCAGCGACACAGCCAAACGTGATCGCAAAGTAAGCAGGCGCTCTGGGGCACTTTACCTGAAGGAGCTGGCCGAAAAGGAAACTTGCTCGAGAGAGGCGGGGACTGACCCGGGGGTCACTGGTGGAAAGTGGCTCTTCAGGCTGAAGGGTGTTCTGAAATTAGTTATCAGTCAGTCAGACTTGCTGGGCTCGGCAGGATGCGAGAGCCCATGGAGGCCGCCGAGAACCAGGGATGTGTCCTCAATCCCCCTTGGTGTGAAGGGGAGAAGCACTAGTCAAGGAATCAAGACATTCCAGATGGGGAGCAAGCTTGGAGGGTAAGGGGAGCCTCAAGACTTTTATTAGCGGAGACCAGAGATGCAGGGGAAAAGGCTGCCTCCCTGCTGGGGAAGGTCCCTGAGGGCAGGGCTCCTCCTGGAGGGGCTGTCCCCATTCCCGAGAACCAAAGTCCCCATAGCCCGTCACCCTTGAAATTAGTGGCTCCCATGTCAGCCCTCTCCAAACCGCCCCTGGGTGGAAGGTGTGCCACTGGCAGGGAGCAGGGGTACCTACCCGGAGTGCCCTCAGGGTGTGGTGGGTGCCGTCTGTCTCTTCTCGGCTTCCCCTGTGCATCAGACGCTGTAGCTTGACCAGGAGGAGTTGCTGGGCTCTGGGGGAGACGGGAGAGGAGGGCAGAACCTCAGGGCCAGGCCTGCCCCTAGGCAGGGGGAGCTCTGGAGCTCAGGGGCCACCCCAGGGAGGACATGACGCCACGCAGCTCGGTTTGAGCCCCGCAGCCAGGGCTGACCATGGCAAACCCCCTCCTCCAAGCCTTGGCGGGGCGGTCTGCAGATGCTGACCTCACAGCACCGGTCTGAGTGACCGCTGGAGTCTGCAGGTGCTTAAGAGACACCTGCCATGTCTAACCGATGCGCTATGGCTGTCTAATTACGTGAGGGTGTCAGGGAGGTGGCCTGCGGCAATGCTCACCATGACTAGCCAAAGAGCATAAGACTGAGAGCCCACGGCATTTCCTGGCAATGGCTGAAGGACAGTTTCCCAGGCATGAGTGAAGCAACAGGACTCAAGGGAGAAATATCCTTGGGCGGCAGGGGAGCTTCAGGAGGAGGAGGGAATGGGGGGCCTCACTGGTCAGCAGGCGCCAGTTCCCCCGTGAGCCTCTCTGCTGGGCGGCAGCCCCTCCTTCCCCTACCCCCGCCCCGGCACCAGCTCTGTCCTCACCGGCTGTAGCTGGGTATGGTGCCCACGTCCAGGTCGTGGTCCGTGAAAGGGTCGACCCGCGCGCACAGCCACTCGTGCCTGTCCTGGTACATGGTGTCACGGACATGCACGACGTCATCGCACTTCAGGGATAGGGAGCAGGCATCCAGCTGGCTGGAGATGTTCAGGTTCAGCCGGATGTAGAAGGAGTCCCCCGAGGTGATGAGGCCCTCCTGCATGTCCTTCAGCAGCTTCCGGTACCCTGTGCAAGGAGAGAAGGTCAAGGAAGCGGCGGGTGTCCTCAGGCGAAGGGCTTCCTGCTGTCAAGATCCTCCAGGCACAAGTTCCCTCCTCACTGCCCCCGGGGACGCACCCAAGTGGCACGTGCCTCTTAGAGCTCTCAGGGACTCCCCTGTGTCTTGTGCGGGTTTCCCTCTTTGTCTTGGCTGCTAAGGAACTCGCAGCTAAGTTGTGTGCCAAGTTGCAACAAGTCTGGGACCTCTGCTACGATGCCCTCCAAGGGCTTTCATTTAGCCCTTCTGCTGTGTGCACAGCTGCGCTGTTCCTGGGATTTGGCTGTGACAGGTCGCTCTGCTGGGAGCAGTTCCATACCTGTCTTTTGTGGACACGCGCTCTCGTTTCTCCTGGCTGTACTCTCGGAAGTGCAATCACTAGGTCCTTGATCATCTACACATGTAGCTGTCTAGACACCACCCAGAGATCTTCCCACGTGGTAGGACCACACTGTGTGCTGTTTTAACCTTATTTAATGTCACTGTCCTCTACAGTATGAGTTTGTACAAATCCCTCTGGACGAAAGCAGGGCATAAACCTCGAATACAATAAATCCAGCAAACTGAATGTTCTATAATATAAATCCACAATGCAAATCCCCAAATCAGCCCTCCCCCCCCCCCCCCCCCCCCCCCCCCCCCCCGAGCTGCCTAACACAGTAGAAGCTATAACTGTTCCAAGAGTCAGGCCCAGCGCGTCGTCACCACACGCACTGGGGGAGGCTTGAACCCACCAGCAGGGCTGTCTGGTCAATGTTTCTGGAGAAGCCAGGGATTGCCGGTCGGTCGGGTCCTCCCTGCTCCCCTGGGCGGGGTTAACGCCCATCACGATCTGAGCTCTCTGCTGACTCAGAGAAAGGCCCTACTAGGCGGGACATTTCTGACCCTGAATTCTGGACCACAGAACTTCAACTCACAGGGGACTGCTGGTCAGTGGGCAGGGCGCTGACCGGAGGCTTTCTGCTGGGCCGGAAAGCCAGGCTGGGAAGAGGGGAGGAGCCTGCCCGCATGAGGAGGAGGAGGAGGCTGCAGTGGCTGGGCCGAGAGAGAGTGTGTGTGTGTGTGTGTGTGTGTGTGTGTGTGTGGCAGAGCCGTCAGAGTCATCTTCCCCAGCAACCAGCCACTGCCGGGAAGGAGTGTGCGCTAGCAGGGGGCAGTGGGGAGCAGCTAGAGAGAAAGTGGCTATTTATTCTCTGTTGAAACATTCATGAGCCCTAGTGGTTAAAAATAAGATCCAGCTGCAGAGACAATCACGCAGGAAAAATAACCCAGAGGTGAGAATGGGCGCTTAGTCTTTGGGAACTGGAAGGCGGAGCCTGGCACTCACTGCCCAGGACTCGTGGCCCAGGAAGAGGAGCCGCGATCGAAGCCCTGCTGGGGCCAGATGAGAAGGGAGGGAGGCCTTCTGGAGATGGTCCTGGAGCCCCGACCACGGAGCAGAAGGCATGGCCCAGACTGTGGCTTGGTGGCCCTGCTGGTGCCGGGGCGGCCAGCCTGGAGTCTCTCCCTCTGTTGGGGCCAGGAATTAAGCTTCCACCAGGCAGGGAGAAGGGTGAGGCAGGCCAGGCAGGGAGCAGGCCGTCAGCCAGGGGCCCTTGCCTCCTCCTGCCTGGTCTGGCCGTCTGTGTGTGGCCAAGCAGGCTGTCTACACCGAGACATCCCAGAGCCGGGGTGTGCTCCCTGGGGCTCCCATTCACCTGCCCTCCCCTGCCTGCCAGGGTCCAGTCAGACCCTCCCGATGGGGCTGTGACCAGCTCGTTCCTCCCACTGAATGTGGAGGCCGCTTATCCAGGGCCCCACCCACACGGGCTGTCCTGGGGGCTGTGGCCATGCACAGGTGGGCGTGGCAGCCTTACCTTCCTGGTTGAGCTTGTAGTGCAGGGTGACGGGGCCGCTGCATCTCTGGATGGTCCAGTGCACCTCCTCCTTCGTGCACGTGTCCAGGGGGACGCTCTGCCGCTCGCCTTTGATGCAGCCTTCCAGCTGGGTATCAGAGACACAGTGTTCTTCTGGGCTCCACGGGTGGGTGGGGCTGCAAGGGTAAGGCCGCCTGGCCGGGGAAACAAAAGCCCCTCTCCCCAAACTGTGACCAGCTCAAGGTCACCGAGAGCCAAGGAAGCGGCCCACTTAAACTCATCTGCCTCCCCGTGGGCTGATGTGTGTGCACAGGTGTGTGTGCATACGAGCTCCAGACACACGCACACGCACGGGGGTCTTTGGAGAGAATTGGGCTGACGGGCTGCAGGCCTGCCCCCTTCCTGCTCCCTCCTGCGGGTGCATGTGCCCTCTGTGAGCACAGGTGTGGAAGGAGTGGGGAAAGCCCTGGGCCCTACTCTGGCTGTGCTGCCACCTCCCCCGGCCCCCGGCTCCTCACCAGCAGCAGCTGGTGGCCCTCACGGAGGCCCGCCTTCTCGGCCAGGGAGCCCGGCTTGACCGCGTGGACAAAACTCCCTCGTGCATTGCCCCCGAGCAGGGTGAGTTGGGAGGTGAGACTGTCGCCGTTCAGCGTGGTGTGCTGCACCGATGGCCCGGGACCCCGCACGTGCCCCACGGACGTGACAGACGGCCGGAAGGGTCTGGGTCAGGGAAGGGAGTGGCGGTTAGGACATGCCCCACGGCAGGCCTCCAAAGGTAAGGGTCCCCTCCCACGTGCTGCAGGAGAAGCCGCCTGGGCTGGGAGGTGTAACTGGTTCCCGTGGGATGGGGGGAAACCAGAGGTGAGAATGGGAGCTTAGATTTCGGGAACTGGAAGACAGAGCTTGGTGCTCACTGCCCAGGAGTCGCAGCCAAGGAGGAGGAGCAGGGTCCCATCACTGCCCCCCCAGCCCGTGGCAGCGGCCACACTGAGCTCTCCCACTGGACGTCTGAGCCAACGGGCTGCTCGGTTCCTCCTCACACACCAGGGAGTGGGGGGCTGCCGTGGGCATGGGCCACTAGGCTTCCCGCCTCTCAGGTGAGGCAGGGGCCCGTTGGACATCAAGGGCTGCCCCCTTGCCTCTCTGGGCCTGATCGGGGTCCGGGGAAATGCTTTCTGGCTCTGGGACCCTCTGAGCCTAGAATCTGGGGGAGCTGGATGGTCCCTTTTTGGGGAGATCTAGGGGTTTGCGGGCCTTTACCCCGCCGCCCCCTCCGCCAGCTCTGGCTCCCCTTTCCCACCACCGGGGTACCTTTCTAGAGAGAACTTCCTAAACATGAGGTTGACTTGCTCCAGATCGTAGGCATCCAGGCCCTCGGACTGGTGGGAAGAAGAGGAGGAGTGGATGGACGGGGGTCCGAAGGAGCAGCGCTCGTGACTGTCGTCTGCAAAGGGGCCAGTGTGCTCATGAGAACCCGCAGAACAGGGAGGGCGGCTCCTGCTGCTCCCCGCCTGCCTCCCAGGAAATTCTCCCACTGGGCTCCGGGCCAGGAGGCCGGCCATAGATGCTGCACTGAAACTTCTTCCAAAAAACCATGCCCCTGCCTCTGAGGCCCTTCTTATGGGAAGCCCTGGCAGCTACCTGCTTTTTAGGACTCCTGTTTCTGTACGTGGGAAAGGAGTCTGCCCTAGCAGAATTGAATTGGGGTCCATATTTTCATCTCGGGACCACCTTATTAAGTCTTACATCTGCTGCTTCTAGGCCTGCGGGCTGGGGCGGGGCCTGCAGGGCAGACTCTGGATGGAGGACTGACCCCTCTTCCCAACTCAGTGGGACCCCAAGGCCCCGGGGGTCAGACACCGGCTCCCCGCAGCCCAGGCGCCAGGATAGAGGACGTGCAAACCAGCTCTGAGCTGGTAACAAAGGCCTCCGAGCATCGGGAATTTGCCCTGATGCTGCAGAATGCCTTGGATGGCTGCCCAGAATTCTCTTTGGAGCTCTCCCCTTTCCAAAACTCCTTCAATTCTTCTCATTACCCAGCCTCTATTAGGTGCTAACCTCTCTTTAACACTTGATAGCTTCTGATGGTCCCCAATTAGGGAGAGCTGCTAATCCTTCATTGTATCTGCTGGCAGCCTGAGCTGCTGAGGGTGCAGGCAGGGCTGGGGGAAGCCCAGGCAGGAAGAGAGGGCGGCAGGCCCACCTGGGGCCGTGGGCACCAGCCCCCATGCTTCCGGTGGAGGAGGGGCTGTTGGAGGCACGGGGCATCTCCAGGAGGCTTCTGGACCCTTCCCACCCCTCCGTCTTCTGCCCGCCCAGGCAGGTGCTCGGGGTGGGTACATCACAGCCCTACCACCCAGGGGTCAGCCAGTGCAAGGACTTGGGGATGAGTCTTCGTGTCCTGTGCCCCAGGTGTAGTGGGCTGTGGGGCTCCATGTGCACTGGGCTGAAGTCCCCCACACCCCTATTGTAAGGGGCCGCGGCTCTCTGGAAACTGAGCCCTCGTTCCCAGCTCTCTGCAGGGCTTCTTGTAGGCCCAGGGAACGTCCCCTCTGTCACAATGGCTCTGCCGTGGGGCCAGTTTAGGTCTGCTGCCCACCCTCGGTCTCCCCAGGGCTCGTCTGCCCCACACCTCCAGTCTCAGGGAGGAAGGGAAGGAAAACACTGTCCTCTCGACAGCCACACCGCATGTGTTTCCTGAGGATCTAGGAGGCGCAGGGCTCTGCCCTGAGCTGGAGGGCCCGGAGTGTGGGTGACATGGCTGTGGCCCCGCCAGACGGCAGGCAGCCGCCACACAGGTGTGCCTCTGAGATCCACCCGGTGCCTACCGTCAAAGTCCAAGACGTCGAACCCACCGCTGTCATTATCTTCTTCGACGGTGCTGCAAGACACGTGGGAGGCATGGGGGAGGGCGGGTGACCAAGGGAGCTTCCTTCCCAGGCTCTGTGCCATGGTTGAGGGTGGGGGAAGACTCTGGAATGTTCTGGCTCTCCGAGAGGCCTTAGCTTGGAGAGGGCAGCATGGGTAGGAGGGGAAGGTGGCCAGAGAGCTGGGCAGGGCTGGACAGACCACTGGAAGCAGGGTGTCCCAGGTGGCCCCTGTGAGGAGGCTCACCAAGGGCCGGTCAGCAGCATCCCGACAGCCCCACTGGCTGGTTCCCACTCACTCCCTTCCCGACACAGAGCCCTGAGCACTCACTTGAGCTCAGGCCACTGTGTGGGTTGGGCCTACATGGCTGAGGGTACCCTTTACACAAGACAGGACACGTGCTCTGAGTTCCAAGCTCTCCACGGCCACGAGGCCCACACCAGGCCGTGGACAATTCAGGGACATGGATTGCACCCTGCAGGGCGCTGGGTGCTGCCAGACCCTCTGGAAACCACCCAGGGATCTCTAGTGCCGAGCGTGAAATGCCCGATGTCCCGCTGACCCGCAGCATCTGAGTGCCCAGGGAACACCTCCATGCGGTCTCCCCAGCTGGGGATGGATGGTTTCCCAGAGGTGAGGAAGGGGGAGGGGAAGCAGGAATGGGGAGACTCTTGCTGGGGTCTACAGCTCTTGGCAGGAAAAGCCTGATTTCCGCGCGAGCGGGGCAAACCGACATACGCTGCGGCATTTGGCAGTTCGAGGAGCGACCCTGGGGAAACCAAGCGCCTTCTCTGAGCCTTGCCTCACCGGTGAAGTGGGAAGCACGAGGCTGGCTCAAGGGCTGAGTGAGTGGGTGTGGAGCCTGTGGGGCGCCCTCTAGCCACCCCCACCACCCACCTGCGGTGAGGTGCGTCTTCCTTGTAGCGCCGGAGGATGGAGTCGTTTCCGGGGGGCTCGGCGGTGATGGACATGATGCTGGAGCGGCTCCGGTGGGGCTGCTTTGAAACACAGATACGCGATGGGGAGCCCCGTGCCTCCGTGGGCACAAATATTACAGATACAGGGGCTCAAATGCACGCGGATGTGTCCCCGCCCCCGACAGGCGCAGGCGAACTGGTTCTCAGCAGGGACCTTGGCCAGAGAAGGCTTGCGCTCAGCTGGGGGCCGCGTAGGGCAGCTGTAGCCAGAGTGGGGTGCACACACATCTGCTCACACATCTGCTAGCCTTGGGCGGGGGCAGGGAGGGCACAGGCTGGAGGCCGCTGGGGCTGGGGCTGGGGCTGGGGCTTGCAGGGTGGGGGTGCAGGGCTGTGCCTTGAACCCTGCTTGGCTGGGCTTCAGGGGCCCTGCAGCGCCGGGCTTGTACCCCGACTCTGGAGAGGAAGACCCCGGGGCCTGGGGGTGGTGGCAGCGACAGATGCCCCAAATGGCACGGCTGCTAGAGGATGACCCTTTGAAAGAAGGCGTGCTGGCTCCTGGCAAGGGCTGCCTTAAATAAGAGCCTAGGCTTTCGCCCCCCAGAGCCACACACAGGAGCTATTTCTTATCAAACCTCTGCGTCCCCCAGGGCCTGATTTTGGAAGCTGAGCTGACAAGCTTCCCAGGGCTTTGCCTCTGGGGTTAGAATTTCTAATCCCACGCCTTCTGCTGCCTGCCTGGAGGGCTGGGACCCCCAGATTGGGGGGGAAAGGGGTTGAGGAGGGCGGGCTGGGACTGGGGGAGAGGCAGGGAGCCTGGGCTGTGTGGTCTGCGGCTCCAGCTGCTCCAGCAACCCCCTCTCCGGGGCTCGCCCCCCCGGGGCTGCCAGAGGGGCCTGGGACCTGAAGTCCTGGCAGAATTTTCAGCGGCTGCCTGTGTGGTTCCCTACGGCTCCTCAGAGGCCCCTCTCTTCCTCCCACCAAGTGTTAAATTGGGAAAGAAGGCAGCAAGAAGGTGTAAATACATCCTGAGCCGATGGAAACATCTTGAAGTAAACATAAGGAGGGTCTGGGCTGCAGCCCCGGAGTGAGGCTGCTCACAGGCCCAGGGCAGAGCACAGAGCGCAACGCTAGGGGGTGGGCCTGCTGGGGCCCATGAAGAGGTGGGGCTGGGGACGGGCTCTGAGCCAGAAGGGGGTGTGCTGGGGACCCGGCTGGCTTACCATCTTGGAGAAGGAGCTGGTGATAGGCAAGGATCCGGAGGAGCTGGGGCTGGCATCTGTGCCTTCTTCTCCATGCCCTCGCCCTATCCTCGCGGAGGCAGGAGGCAAAGGGGAAAGGCAGGGAAGAGGGGATTGAGAGTCCACCGTGAGCACCGAGCACCTGGGGGCTGTCCTGTCTGGGTGGCCTGTTCTCCTAGGGAGGGTGGGCAGCGGCCTCCTCCCTCCTCTCGTTTCCCTAGCTGTTGGCTCCCGGGAGGGAGTCTCTGGTCTTGCCCACTAGTATGTCTTGCTGCTACCAGGCCCTGGGCAGCCTGGAACGATGTCCCGTGTCTCGGGACTCGGGTGGGGGCCCCACCTGGCGCTCTGTGAAACAGCACGAATGGAAGCATGGGTCTGGTAGACTGGAAACCTCCTTGCCCAGGGACCCCCATCCTCAAGACAGATCCCACCAAACAGGCTGACAGGAGACGGGAGCCAGAGTCTGCTGCCTCCTCCGTAAAGCCCTGGGCGCCCCTCCTGCTCCTCTAGGAGCTGTCTCGGGTTTTGTGCACACTTCTCTCAGCCCTTGCCTTGCTGCACGGGAAAGCTGGCTTTCCCACCTGCCCCCCCAAAGCTTGTGCATGAATAGTCAGACACACACACACATCGCCCTAGACAGCGGCGAAGGCGTGGGGAGGGTCCAGAAGTTCCATCATCCTGCTGCCTCTTTTCCCTCTTCGTGGGGCAAACACTCTTTCCACAGGCCTCAAGCCCTTTGTACCCCCTTCTGATGAAGAAGATTCTAGATACCTGATCTGGCAAAGAGAGGGGTGGAAGGACCCCTACATCTGGGATCCTTCATGTCCAAGGGTAAGAGCCTGTGGCCCACTCTGGGATCTTCCTTCCCCTGCCCCCCAGACCCAGGAGGGGTACACGTCCTCAGCATGGGGCTCCTGCCCTCTAACCTTCTGCAGCCCCACTCCCGGAATTCCCGGCTCTGGGTACTGGAAGGGCAGCACGCCAGGCTCCTCCAGCCTGCCCCTGCTCCCCGTTGTGTCCCGAGTGGACTTCGTGATGGCTCTTTCTCCAGCCCTCCTCTGCCTCCTCTTTCTTGGGCGTCCAGAGCCACATCCTCCCTCCTTACAGACAGCTCCGCCTCAGAGCCCAGGCTCCCACCTGTGTGCACCTGGCACACAGCAGATGCTTGACTTTGCCGCGCATACCCTCACTAGCCACCTGTCCCCCGAGAGTCACAGTGAGAATGAGGGACAGGGATCCTGAAGATGCTATGTCTTGGAGAACCAGGGGCTCACAGCTGGACCCAGACTGCCTGGCTGAAAGCCGGGAAGGACAGTTGAGCCCTTGTCCTGCTGACAAGCTGTGAGCAGAAGCACCAAGCCTGGCTAAGGGATCACAGGCTCTGGGCTGACCTCAGTGTGTGTGTGAGCGTGTGTGTGTGAGCACGTGTGTGCGTGTGTGTGTGTGTGCCAGACAGGACGTTTCTATGTCACAGCTCTATCCCTGTCCCATGATGATGAGCGTTAATTACTATCAGATGTCCCACCACCCGGGGCCCCCAGGCCTGTCTCAGGTTGACTGTGCAGGACAGATCGCCACAATGGGCAAAAAGGAGTGGGAGAGGCAGATGGACAGACAGAGAGGAGAGGGGTCTGGGCGCATACCAACCTTGGAAATCTGAGGCTCGTTTCAGGCTGATGGGGGACTTGGCTCTCTGTAGCTGTGAGAGGGAGGGGAAGACAACAGACAGAGGGGACAAATCAGACAAGGCCTGAGACACCTGTCAGCAGAGTGAGGGAACGGACAGAGGAAGCTTGTGTGGCCTTGGGACCCTTGATGGCATATGATGCCCACACCCCAGGCTGTGTGGCAGTGGCTCGCACAGAGGGCCCCCCCCATCCTGGGAGGTGACAGCACCCCCCTCTCAGTGGCTCAGTGGGTATCAGAGCTGACAGTGGAGGCCAGGAAAGGAGTGTGTGCGGGCGTGAGGCCCAGCAGAACCAGTACATGACTCAGACATGGGGAATTTTCCAGAAAGCATGAGGCTTTTGGCTACCCTCGCCCGGCATAAGGTGCTGGTGCTTCCCAGGGGGTGGGGAGTGTTCCACCCTGCGCTGCCCCAGCCCCTCTCATGTGAGATGATCTCATGCGCTCATTCCTCCTGGAAAGGGAGCCTCGGATGGCCCTGGACACTGAGCAGAGGGGACAGGAACCCCAGCGGGCCTCTCACAAGCCATTAACGTCAATAAACACGGGATAGACACTCAATACCTATTTGCTGAATAAACTAATGGATTTTGAAATGACGCTTACTTCATTCCGTCTCTAACCAGCTACGCGGACAAGAAATGGGAGGTGCGTGAAAGCAAACAGGGGAGAAGCTGGGGCTGGCAAGATTCCCATCGATGGGGCTGGAACAGGGGGAGTCGCATCCAGCCACGTCCCCCAGGGGCCCCGTGGCCGCCCCTCCCCCCCATACCTGGATGCCCTTCAGATTCATCCTGCGTTTGGGGGGGTGGTAGGGCAGAAAGTATCTACTGTCTTCTGGAGACTCCTCTGAGGTAGACGAGTCGTCAGCTTCCTGCCCGTTGGTCCTGGGGCTGGCGTCCCCAAAGTTCTGAGAGATGATGGCCACTGGCAGGTTCCTGGGCAGACTCTGGGGCGGAGAGAGGTCAGCACCAGTGATGCGGCAGGATGAGCGGCTACCGTTGGCGGCTGACCTTCCCAGGGGCCCCATCTTGAAACTCAGGATGGCCTGTGCATCTCCCTGACCCCTGCGTCCCCCTCTCTCCCTCCCTCATGCCCAGGCTCGTGGTTCTGGCTCTATCCAGCCTCCTGTCCTCCCCCTGCTTTGTGGTGTTTGCAGCATCAAAGCAATGGCCCCTGGGGCCTGACAAGCCACCTTCACACCCCGAGGGGCAGCCCTGGGCCTGAGCTCCAAACACAGAACCTGGCAGAGCAGCTTGGGCCTTGTCCGTCTGGGCGCTTTCTAGCTACTGCCTCAGGCCCAGCTGCACTGGCAGTCGGTAACTTCCAGCTGCCCTCCCCAAACCACACAACCTTCCTGCTGCTTCCTCCAAACCCAAAGCTCTCTGCCTTACTTCCCGGCACAAAACGTGTCAAGGTCCCCAAAGAACAACGAAGGGCCTCAGCCCTCAAGCTGACTTGGCTACCTCCTGCCACCCGTCCCAGCGTGTCTCCTGCCTGTCCCTGCCCACCACCGTACAGGTGGCAGGACCGCCCAGACAGACAGTTGTGATTTACAACATGGTGTTGAAATGCCAAGCCTGGACCGGTGTCCTCTGAGGGTCTCGCCCCAGGTTCCCCAGGCCACGGACCAGGCGTGCCCCCAGCTGCTAGGGTCCAGGCTCCTCCCCTGGTACATGAGGACCGTCATGGTACCTTCCTGGCAGGAGGGCCGGCGGGCTGGAGCTCACGCGCAGAAGGCACTCAGCCCTGGATCTGTGTGCGGCCACACTGGATGGCACAGCTATGACAATGGTAATGTTCTCGGCTCTGATGGCAGTGTCCACTCATCCCCAGATGTCCCAGAGCCCGGCAGTGACAGGAATGCCCAGCACCGTACCGTCCGTAAAGGACAGTGCCCTTGTAGGCACCGGGGGCTGCAGTGGGCAGTGGGCATCTGACACCCAGTGACCCTCCATGTGGCGGTGGCGACCGCAACGGGTGGCTGGCGGGCAGCAGCGGTCCACGGAGAAGGAGCCGAGGCTACCTGGTGAAGTCACTTGCCTAAGCAAGTGGCCAAGACTGGGTTTCACCCCGAATGTTCCAAGTTCAAAATTCAGGTCTGTGCAGTGGTGTGTGCATGTACAGGAGGGTCAAGGACAGGCTGCAGGTGTGCGGGGCCACGCCCAGCCCGGCCCCACCTGCTCCAGGCTGCTGCTGTCCTTGGAGAGCCGCCGGAGCTTGCTCTCCAGGTTGACGATGCAGGCTTCCCGCCGGACCATCTCAATCCTCATCTCGTCGTTCTTCTCCTCCAGCTCCCGGATCTGCTTCCTGTACTTGTCCTTCTCGATTAAGCACTGTGAGTACTGGGTCTGGGCTTCGTCCCGGGAATGGAAGGCCTGTGGGGTGGGGATGGGTGGGGGGGGGGGGCGGACAAGGCCGCTTTGGTTCTTCACCCAGACCCATCCAAATCAGACCCAGGATGTGCTCTCTGTCTGGACACCCGCTTCCCAGCCCGGGGGTCGGCCTGCTCTTCTCCTGACCCCAACTCTTCCCCAACAGTCCACATCACAGCTGCCATGTGTCCCGCCCTCGCCAGGGGTCGGCACCGTGCTGAGAGCATATCTCCCGCCCGGCACCCTTCCCCTAGTGGGTGGGGCTGTCTTACTCCTCCCATTTTCCAGATGCGGACACTGAGGCCTCCGTGGGGCGGAGCTAGCCTGCAGCTGCACATCTGATGAGTGAGATTCTGACTCTGGGGACCACGCGCTGGCGCAGGAGCCCCTGGAGCCCGGCTCAGGCCCCCACGCCGTCTGGACGCCAGCCCGCACCTGGTCCCGCTCGCGTTCCACCTCCTCCAACTGTAGCATGACCGTGTTCATTCGGTGCTTATACATCTCACAGTCCTTGCCCAGCGTCGAGCACTTCAGCTCCAAGTCCTCCTTCTCCTCCAGGTACTGCGAGCGCCGGGGAGAGCTCAGTTCAGTGCCGGCACCCAGTGGGCAGTAGGCATGGCGGGGCGTTTCCCAGCCGAGCCTCCCCACTGGGCTGTCCCCCCCTCCAAAAGCCAGCTCTCTGAAGAGCAGGGGCCACATCGGGGGGCATTTAGCTGGGATGTGCTCCCTACCTACTGCGCGCAAGGGAATGCGGAGGGGGACAGGGCAGACACTGCGTGCTCTCACGGGGCCTGCGGTCAGGAGGGGGAAGGTGGGGGCTGGGGTGTGCAGCAGTTCACCAATCACAGCGTGGGGCTCAGGCCAGCACGCCTGGGAAATCTGGACCAGGCTGAGACCTTAGTTCCCAGAAGAGAGCAGGGGTCGGTGTACTGGCCGGGGCTGGGGGGTGAGGGCGGGGTGCTGCCCCTCCGCCTGGGGGCTCCCACCTTGTCCCGCAGCTCCTCCGCCTGGCGGACCTCCTCCTGCAGGTTGTAGATCTTGTTGACCAGGTCCTGCCGGTCCTCCAGAGCCTCTTTGCGGTCATGCTCCAGGATGTCCAAGATGGCCTTGTCGGAGTCCGGCAGGCTTCGCTTCCCAGCCTGGGCGGGCGGGCAGGAAGGTGTGACCGTGCTGCGGGTGGGGCAGGGCCAGGAGCCAGGTGGACCCGGAGGGAGGGCCGGGGGAAGGGGAGTGGGGGAACCACAGAGCCAGGGACAGAGGCTGGGAGAGCAGGAGGTTTTGTGCCAGGGAAGGAGAGAAGGAGTTGGTGCCTCCTGGGGTCCTTAAGCAGCTTATTATTTAAGAATTTTATCTCCTGGAAAGAAGCATAAAACCCACTTCTGCTCAGGAACATCCCAATGCCTATTGTTCTGCCCTAGCTCTTATCAGAGCCAAGAAAAGCAGTCGGCGCTCCTCCAAACACTTCACAGGTGACAGTAAAGAGGGGACAGCTCTCCCGTCCAGATGCATCCCCCCAAATATCAATTAATCTGCTTCGGTTAACCTGGGATTCATTCTTGGCTCCAGATCCATGCCTTAAGCCCCGGACAGCCAACCCTGGGGGAACCATTCTGGAGGAAGGGGGAGGGGAAGCCTTTTTCTTTCCCTGTCCATGTGTTTCTCAGCTATCCCCTCCTCCATACCCGAACAGGAGTCTGTGATGAGAAATATGGGGAGCCACTGGACATTTTAACAAATCATGCGGAGCTGAGAGGTGGATTTCTTGGGACCTTTAAGGGGGAAATCGGTTTCCTGGTTGTCCCTGCCTCACAGAGCCTGGGACAAGTGTCATCTCACATAATGTCGTGTCTCCCACAAATGGGGAGTGCGGTGACCGCACCTGGCAGAGCGGGGACACAAAGGACCCCAGGGACACCATGGACTGCCTGCAGCCATGTGGCCAGCAAGGGGGATGCACGCCTAGGCCGGGGTCTGCCCCTCCTGTCCGCTGCCCTGCCCCAGCCCACACCTGGATGATGGACTGCAGCTCCTGGATTTTGGTCTTCAGCATCTCATTCTCCCGCTCCAGTTCCAGAACCTGCTCCCTCTTGGGCCGGTTCTCAATGTCGTTCTTCAGTTTCAGAGACTGGTTCCTCTCGAGCTTGCATTCTTCCTCCATCTTATTCAACCGGTGCTTGAGCTGGTCGATCTGAAACGTCCAACGGTGCGGTTGGCAGGCAATACGGGAAGAGGCAACGGTCCCCCAGATGCCCAGCAGACTTCCCGTATAAGCTGTGTGATGCCCACCCCCCTTGTTCCGGTTAGCAACAGAGAAAGGCTCAAAGAAACCCGCTGTGGTAAAACAAAGTGCCATCTTCTTTTTTTTTTTTTTTTTTTAAAGATTTTATTTATTTATTTGACAGACAGAGATCACAAGCAGGCAAGAGAGGCAGGCAGGGAGAGAGAGGAGGAAGCAGGCTCCCTGCAGAGCAGAGAGCCCGATGTGGGGCTCGATCCCAGGACCCTGGGATCATGACCCGAGCCGAAAGCAGAGGCTTTAACCCACTGAGCCACCCAGGCGCCCCCAAAGTGCCATCTTCTTGATGAAGAGCTTTTGATTTGTTAATTTAGGATAATTCTGAAAGGGGCTACATTCTCTCCCTTAGAGAACCTGGGGGGGCTCCATTCAGAAACCCATGTCATTGCAGGAAGTGAGGTGCCCACGAGCTCAGGGTTCTGGGCCCCACACCCTGACTTTGCCCCCAGGGTGACTGGTATAGGTTGGTCCTTGTGGGTTTCCCACAAACTTCTATTCGGACAAACAGCACTGCTGTGAAAAGGACAGTGTGAGACCCTCTGGGTTCACAGCATCTCTGGCCTAAAGGACCCACACTCAGGGCTGGGAGAGTGGCTGCCTGGAGGAGGCGGTTTCGACATCTGGAAATGCAACAAGACAACCGGAGATGTGCTGAGCTCTGCCCTGGAGAGGTGACTGTCAGGAAGGTGGCCCAGGAGAAGACTTCTTAGACCTTTGTGACTAAGTGTGTCTGTCTCTCCAAACTGATCGATCTTATAGAACACCCATAGCAGGCCTGTTTTCAAGAGAAACAGAAAAGGGAGGCGCCAAAGAGGCGAGCGCCCTTTTACAAATCTAGGCTTACAGGAGAACCCTGCAAGGCACCTGGCAGGCAGAGGGTGGTAACTTTAATAAGGAAAACAGTGCCTGGGCCCCCATGGAAGGGAAGGAAGGAAGAGGCACACAGGGAAGCAGCCCAGGGCTGGGAAATGACCTAGGGACTCAGCTGGCCAGATGTTCTTTCAAGTTCTGGACACGCTTCCTTCTGTTCCTATATCACCAGGGAAATATAATATAGGACAAGGTTCTAGGAAAGAAACTTCTAAATCACTGTCATGGGCTAACGTCTCCAAATCCTAGCTACAACAAAACACCTTCCCGGCATCTTGGAAGGTCAGCCCGAGTGCCCAGTGCTGGGTCCAGATTCCGTGTCCCATCCAAGTGGGCACGGAGTGCCAGCACTGTGGGGTGCCTACTGGGTCAGCCATTCTGCCGAAGACAAAGGACCGTGTCTCAGCAACCCTAGGGCACAGGAATTATTTTCTGTGATTGCCATTTACAAACAAGGAAACGGGCTAGAAGAAACCGAAGGCAGATTCGAACCTAAATGTATAGGCTTTCGAAGTCCCGTCTTCTTGGCAGAAATGCTCTACTGCCTGCCATGCCACTGACTCCAGTCACCTGAATTCCAGTGAATTGTTTACTGATCTGTCTGCTTCAACTAAATTGTAAGTGACCCGAGCAGAAATCAGGTTATTTATCCCTGTGTCCCCCACCGTGCTTAGCACTGCACCTTACACATGGCAAGCGCTTAATAAATATTCCGAGTCTATTTTCCACCCAGCAGCCAGAGTAATCCTTCTAGATATAAATCAGTTGTCACTCTCCAGCTCTCAATCCTTCGGTGGCTTCCCATCGCAACTAGAATAAATTCCAGAGTTCTTACCCTGCCCTGATGATCTGGACCTTGGCCACCTCTCTGGGCCACTTCCTAAGTTGGCTCCTGGCCACTGGCTCTCTTGATGGTCAAAAACACCAAGCATGCCTCCTACTTAGGACCCACCGACTGTGTACTCTGCTCTTCCCCATGAGCCCTGCGTGGCTGGCTCCCTCCCTGTCCTCAGACCTCTGCTCCCGTGTCCCCTTCTCGGAGACCCTTCCTGACCATCCTCTTCAAAGTCGCATCTCTCACTCACTATCTCATCCTCCTTCCTTCCTTCTTCTTAGTAGCACTTATTATTAGCAGGTGCTTATGTATTTGTTTGCTGATTAGCCTGTGAGCTCTGTGACAGCAGAGCCTGGGTCTTGAGTTATATATCCCTGGAAAAAAGCCTGGTGCACAGTGGCCCTCAATAAATAAAAAGGATAAATGAGTTAAGCAAATTCCCTTCCCCGTCCCCATTTTGGAGGTAAACTCATTCATGGCATTAATCTTGGGTGGTGGATTGTTCATTGGTAAGTACATTGACCGTCCCCAGTGCCATGCAGAGATTTGTGGATCCAGCTGTGAAAGGCGGGGTCCCGGGCTCAGACAGTCTCCAAAGTCTCCAAAGAACCAGTGTTGTGTCCGCCTCCTCGCTGATTTTCCTGAGGGTCACTCAGAGTCAGGGTCCCTGGGTTCTCCATCGTCCCCCTCTCCTGGCTTTGTAGAGGGGCCGTGTGGGCATGTGTGCACACGCACGTGGTAGCTGGGGCGGAGGTGGGGGGGGCGGGGGGATGGGGGGGCGAGCGGAACAGGTGGTGGGAAGCCCCACTGGGTCCGTGTGCGCATGTCCGGACATGCGCATGGGGGATCTGAGGCCGGAACCAGGGGCGGGAAGCGCCGCCCTGTCTGGATGCGCACGTCTGCGCACGCGCACGGTGGTCCCGGGCCCTCGGCTGTTATGCTAAGTCCCACTGGGTTAGTGTGTTCACGCGCATGGTGGACCCAGGCGCCCCCAAGAACACAGTGTCCCCCACTGCCCCTCTCCTAGCTGAGTGAGAAGCTCTGGTGGCCCGTGCGCGCCCGTGTGCACCTGCCTTCGCAGGGGTCCCAAGCCCCAGCACCCCCTCCGCCCCCGCGCATGCCGCTCACCTCGAGTTGCAGGTCTCGGCTTCTCATGACCGCCATGTTCTTCTCTTCGCTGAGCTGGGCGTAGCGCATGGCCAGGTTGTAGTTGTCGTCCTTCACCTTGACCAGCTCGTCGTTGTAGCTGTCGCGCTCCTCCTTCATCTTGTAGTACCGCTCCTGGAAGGTCAGCAGCTCCACCCGAGTCAGCGTCAGCTGCTTCTTCTCGTCCTCCAGCTGCCGCGACTTGGCCAGCAGCTCGCACCGCTGCAGGTCCTTGGCCTTCATCTGCTGCTGTAGCTTGATGACCTCGTTCATGAGGAAGTGCGTGAGGCCCTCGTGGCCCTCTTCCACTGCGGAGAGGGAGCGCCCGTCAGGTCCGAGGAGGGGGAGAGGGCAGGGGGCCCCCGGGGTGGGGTGGGGTCCGTCCTTCACTCACTCACTCACTCACACCAACATTGCTCGAGGCTTCAGGCCCTGGGCACTCAGAGTGAGCAAGACAGCTGTTGAGGAGGGAAAACATGTCCCAAGAAGGTGGAAAAACATTGCCAAAGCCCTCCAGGGAGCCCCGCGAGGAAGAACTTGGCACATTTCAGAAACTGAAGGAAGACCGAAGTGGCTGGAGTCCAGAGAGGTGGAGAGGCAGGAGTGGGAGCGTCAGCGGGGAGGGGCTGGCCGTGTAGGGTTCTTGTGGTCTCCACTAAAGCCATGGGTGTTAGCAGGGTGCCGTGGAAGACCGCCAAAGGTTTTCAGCGGGGGTGGGGGGGGGTGGAGGTGTGACTTGAAGAGTGGAGATAGCACTGGAGAGAGCAGGAATGGCTGTAGAGTGGATGGGATTGGAGGAGCCTGGAACTGGGGTAGTGGTGGAGGGGGAGAGAAGGCTGATTGAGGACTATTTAGGGAGGAAAGTTGAGATGAGGTTACCGAGGGCTCTGGTTCGGGGTTGCTGCCTATGCAGTAGGCAAGGCAAGGACAGGATCTAGGGGGCAGTAGGGATTTCTGCCCCACCTGCACCAACACTCATGGAGGTTGCTCCACGAACACCCACTTCTCTTGGTTCCTCCTTTGGTCTGTCTCCGTCACCTGCCTTTGATCATCAGCAGAAATGAGTGGTTGACAGCGCACAAGGGCCACGTGAACGCTGTCCTAACGTCATGGAACTGTCCCCCCACTGGACTCACATACACACAAAGATGCACACACACTCCTACCAGAGTTCCAAGGCTCCTGATGGCAAAGCCACGTACCCACAATGGTGGAGAATCTCCGGGTGGGCTCCTTTCCAGTCACCAGTTTGTACAGTTCTGGGTAGTAAAATTCCAGGCTCTCCAAGAAGACCACGTAGCCCCTTTGGCCCTTGGTATGTAGGATGTCCAATAGTCGGCCTGGCGGAACAGAAATCACCCAGTGAGAAGAAGAGTGCACTTCTGATTGGATGCCGGTCTCGGCGTCCAGCCTCACCCTGGACCCCTAACCCTCAATAAACTCTAAGAAGATAGTCTGACCACATCCTGTCACTCGACAGTGGTATCTGGGAGTCCAGACACTATAAATCAAAGTGCCAGGCCCTCAACAGGGATTCAGTGGCTGTTAGTTTTCCTTTCTCTGAGAAATTGGTAGAACCGGGATAAATGGAATTGCAGTTATGGGAAACCAACGGTTTCAAAGAGCTTCCCAATTGACTGGCGCTGAAATTTACCACACAGCCGCCAGCTCTTCTGTGATTGAAGGGGGCCGGAAGTCCAAAGCAATTACAGAGTAACGCATGGTTTCCTGATACTCAGAGCAGGAAGACAAATCTTTGAGGGGAGAGCTAGGAAAAGTCATGAGAAGCAGGCACAGCTCCGTGATCTTTGGGATTATTTCCTAGTCCGGAAACATCTTTAACCTAAATGTAACCTGCCAGGCACTTTCAGTTTCTTTCCTACTGGCTCCACATAACATTTACATTTCTTGGCCCATCCTCAAATATTTTATTTTCAGATATTTCTTCCCTTGAGGTCCCAGGACAGACATAATAAATATGTTTCATCGTACAGCGGGGAAGTGATTTCCAAACCCTTTCAATGGTGAGCCACTGAAAGAAAGATATTTTACATTGTGACCTTGTGCCCATACACACCTGCCCAAACACAGGTGTATATATACGCTTATGTATGTAAAACCAAGTTTTATAAACCACACTTAGTACCTTTGAAGAATGGGATAAAAGGTCGTGGACCCCTTCTCAGAATAATATTTTTAAACAGATAAAAAGGAATTGGACTATAAAGAGAATCAATTCTAATAAGATATGTTATCAAATATTAAATTTGAGATTCAGTAATAAAAGTGCTTCTTCACTAATGCATTAATAACACGATCTCTTGGCAGCTCTAATAACTACTCTAATTTTGAGGGGGAGATGAGTGTAAATGCTATTTTGGAAGATCTGTAACAGCTGTAATGTGGTATGAAGATATCTGTAATTTTATTGTTGACAAAGGCACAGGTATTGCTAAGCCCCACTGCGATTCGTCGCCTACATACATTTGCAATTGATGGAAACACTAAATCTTGGTTAAAGTTAGTAAAATAAAGATGTAATTTCCCCCCATCCAAGTTCATGAGAGCCTGATGCAGGACTCGATACCAGAACCCTGGGATCATGACCCGAGCCAAAGATGAAATTTGTCCATTTCATCTAAGTCATACAATTTATTGGAAACAATTACTCATATTATTCCTTTATAATGCTTTTATTTATAGGTTTCTAGTAATGTCCTCTCTTTTATTTCAGATTATACCAATCAGAATCACGTTCTTCTGGATCTAGGGTGCCCTTGAAACTCTACCAAGGGATACCTTGCCTCAATTAGGGGGAACAAAATGAATACCTATTTTAATTTTCAGATGTAGAGAGCTCGGTGGGGGAACAGAGATGGGCAGAAGTCTGCGCATCCCAGTTTGAGAATTCCTGACCGGAAGAAACGTCGTTTGGGTAGTCATCTACGGGGTAATTCCTGGGGCTGCCACAAGAGGTCGCCCACCCTTTCCTCCTGGGCGGCTCCTCCCATTACCTGCCCGGTTGATCTTGGATGGCAGCATGGGCGCGTTGAGGACCTCGTCTTCATCCTGCTCATCAATGACCTTACACTGGCGCAGGTAGGGGGTGAGCTTGGCCGGGTTGATGTAGCGACTGAGCATGTGCCGGTTGCACTCCACATTCTCCCACAAGGCATCCTCCTCATCCTTCAGTGTCTCCATGTAATCGTCCATCTCTGGCCCTCCTCCTTTTGGACGGAAGCCCCAACAAGGTTAATAAAGGAGCCTCACCGGAATGGCTCCTTAAACTCTTTTAGGGTGATCTCTAGAATATACCGTCGAGTGTTAAAAAAAAAAAAAGGTAATAAAGTACATAAGGTATTTTACCTCTTATTTAAGAAAGGAAAAGGATACGGACATAGAGATATATATTTCTTTATATACTACACATAAAGAGTGGACAAGTAAGACATAAAATTTGAAAAAAAAATTATTTATAGAGAGGGAAAATTTTGCAGTTGGAGTATATCCTTTCCATCCAAGTGTTTATCTTACCCAAATTTATCTTCCCCCAAACAATAGATACTATTGGTTTTTGTTTTTAAATTTCACATAAAAGACATCATATTGTATGCTTCCTTGTTTCCTTTTTCAACTTTTTTCTTTTTTTGAGTTTTTTACCTTTTTTGAGTTTTATCTACATTGATACACACACATACACACGTCCGTTCATTTTTTCAAAAACAGCTTTATTGGGATATAAATCATGCACCATACAATTCACCTTTAAAAATTCAATGTGTACATTTTAGTGGTTTTTAGCATATTCACAGAGTTGTGCAACCATCACAACGGATTTTAGAACATTTCCATCATCAACCCCAAAAGAAACTCCATCCCTCTTAGCTAGCATCTCCCCATTCCCCCCATTCCTGCTCCTCCAGTGGTAGGTGCCCCCAATCTACTTTCTGTCTCTATAGACTTAATGTTCTGGACCTTTCATGTAAGTAGAATCTTGCAACATGTGGTCTTTTGTGACTGGGTTCTTTCCTGGAGCGTAATGTTTTCACTTTTCATCCATGTTGTTTCAGTACTTGATTTCTTTTTACTGATGAATAATTTTTCATTATATGCCTATATCCCATCTTATTTACCTATCCATTGGTGAACATTTGGGTGGGTGGCTTCTATTTCTTGGTGATTATAAGTCATGTTGCTATGAATGTATGTGTATGTGTTTTTGTATAGACCCTTTTTTTTTTTTAAGATTTGTTTTTGTTTGAGAGAGCATGAGAGAGAGCAGAGAGCACACGCAGGGAGGGGAGAGAGGCAGAGGGGGAGGGAGAAGCAGGCTCCCTGCATGTGGGGCTCGATCCAAGGACCCCAAGATTATGACCTGAACTGAAGGCGGATGCTTAACCAATGGAGCCATCCGGGAGCCCCTAGACCTATGTTCTTAGATCCCTTGGACAGACACAGAAGGTGGAATTGCTGAGCGCCGTGGAAAGCCCATCTTTAACATTCTAAGGAACTGCCAAATGGCTTTCTAAAGTGCCTGCCACAATTTACATTCCTGCTAGCGACATATGAGGATTCTAAGGTATCCACGTCCTTGTCAACACTTGTGGTTGTCCGTCTGTTTTATTAGTCATCAGAGTGGGTAGGAAGTGGTATCTCAGTGTGGTTTTGATTTGTATTTCTCTCTCCCTCTTTTTTAAAAGATTTTATTTATTTATGTGACAGAGATCACAAGTAGGCAGAGAGAGAAACGGAAGCAGGCTCCCTGCTGAGCAGAGAGCCCGATGCGGGGCTTGATCCCAGGACCCTGAGACCATGACCTGAGCTGAAGGCAGGGGCTTAACCCATGGAGCCACCCAGGCGCCCCAGATTTGTATTTCTCTAATGGCTAATGATGTTAACATCCTTTCATGTGCGAATCAGCCATTTGTATATGGAGAGATGTCTATTCAACCCGCCCCCCCCGCCCACTTTTAAACTGGGATGTCTTTACTATGGAGTGGTAGGAATTCTTTATGCGACCTGCATATAAGTCCCTTATCAGACATGTGATGTGTAAGTATATCCTCCCATTCTCTTGATTACATTTTCACGTTCCTAAAGGTATTATTTGTAGCACAAAAGTTTTTAGCTTTGATGGAGTCCCATTGATTTATTTTTTCTTTTTTCACTTGGGCTTTTGGTGTGTACCTAAAAACTATTGCCTAGTTTGAGGCCGTGAAGATTTGCTTCTATTTTTCCTAAGAGTTTTATCCTTTTAGCACTTACATTTAAGACCCATGATGCATTTTTTGGGAAGATTTTATTTATTTATTTGTCAGAGAGAGAGTAAGAAAGCGAGCACAGGCAGGCAGAGGCAGAGGGAGAAGCAGGCTCCCTGCCGAGCAAGGAGCCCGATGTGGGACTCGATCCCAGGACGCTGGGATCATGATCTGAGCCGAAGGCAGCCGCTTAACCAACTGAGCCACCCAGGCGTCCCCCATGATGCATTTTGAATTCGTATTTGCATATGGTGTGAGGTAGAGGTTCAACTGGTTCTTTCACATGCGGGTATTTAGTTGTCCCAGCAAGATTTGTTGAAAAGATTATTCTTTCCCCATGGATTGGCCTTGGCATCTTCATAAAAAATCAATCACTGTGTCTGCTTCTGAACTCTCAATTCTATTGCATGGGTCTAAAGGTCTATATTTACACCAGCACTGTACTGGCTTGGGAAGCATGCATGAGTCCTCTGACCTTGTTCCTCCTTTTTAACATTGTTTTGGTTAGTCACAGCAATTCCATAGGAATTTAAGGATCAGTCTGTCTATATCTGCAGAAGGAGGAAGCGGGGATTTCAATACTGAATCCACTGACTATATAGATCGATTTGGAGGGCATAAAACAATGACCCATGAATACAGGGTATCTTTTCATTTGTTTAGGTCTTTACTTTCTTCCAGCAATGTTTTATAGTTTTCAGTGTACAAGTCTTTTTTTTTTTTTTTTTTTTTGTAGGCAGAGAGGCAGGCAGAGAGAGACAGGGGAAGCAGGCTTCCCACTGAGCAGAGAGCCCGAAGCAGGGCTCGATCCCAGGACCCTGGGATCATGACTTGAGCCAGAGGCAGGGGCTTAACCCGCTGGGGTTAAGTCTTGCACCTCTTGGGCGCCTGGGTAGCTCAGTTGGTTGGGCGACTGCCTTCAGCTCACGTCATGATCCTGGAGGCCCGGGATCGAGTCCCACATCCGGCTCCCAGCTCCACGGGGAGTCTGCTTCTCCCTCTGACCTTCTCCTCGTTCATTCTCTCTCTCACTGTCTCTCTCTCAAATAAATAAATAAAATGTTAAAAAAAAAAGAAAGAAGTCTTTCACCTCTTTTGCTAAACGCATTCCTAGGTATTTTATTCTTTTTGATGACATAAATATGAACTGTTTTCTTAATTTCATCTGTGGAATGTTCACTGCTAGTGTATCGATATACAACTGATTTTTCTCTATTGATCTCACATTCTGCAACTTTACTGAAATAATTTCTTAGTTCTAATCATTTGTTGGCAGGTTTCTTGTGATCTTCTCTATGCAAGATAGTATCACCTGCAGTTAGGCAGTTTAATTCTGGCTTTTCAATCTGGACACCTTTTATTTCCTTTTCTTGCCTAACTGTCCTGGCTAGAACCTTCAGCACAATATTGAATAGGATTGGCAAGAATGTCTTTTCTTGTTCTTGATCGTAGGGGGAAAGTGTCCATTTTTTTTTTTTATTAAGTGTGATGCTAGTTGGTTAGTTGTGTGTGTGTGTGTGTGTGTTTGTGTGTGTGTTTAGATATCTTTTATCAGGTTGGGGAAGATCCCTTATGTTCCTGGTCTGTTGAGTAATTTTTGTCAAGAAATTAATCAATTTAGATGACCATGTGATTTTTAGTTTTGATTCTGTTTAAGTGCTGTGTTACATTACTTGATTTTCAGGTATTAGAAAAACCATGCATTCTTGATATAAATCCCACTTTGTCGTGGTGTGTAATTATTCTTATATACTACTGGATTCAATTTGGTGGTGTATTTTTGAGGACTTTTGCATCTATATTCATAAGAGATATTGGTCAGTAGTTTTCTCACTTGTGAATGTCTTGGAGTGGTTTTGTTACTGGATTAATATTGGCCTCACAGAATTAGTTGGGAAATATTCCTCTCTTTTCTAACCTTTGGAAGAGTCTGTGAAGAATTTTTTCTTTTGTTTGGCAGAATCTACCAGGGAAGACATCTGGGCCTGGGCATTTCTTTGCAGGTATATATATATATAACACATATATATATATATACATATATATATTTTTTAAAGATTTTATTCATTTATCCGACAGAGATCACAAGTAGGCAAGAGAGGCAGGCAGGGAGAGAGAGGAGGAAGCAGGCTCTCTGCGGAGCAGAGAGCCCGATGTGGGGCTCTATCCCAGGACTCTGAGATCATGACCCCAGCCGAAAGCAGAGGCTTTAAGCCACTGAGTCACCCAGGCGCCCCCTGCAGGTATATTTTTGGTTACTAATTCTTTACTTGTTATATGTTTGCTCAGATTTCCTGTTTTTCTTGAGTCAGTTTCAGTAGTTTATATCTTTCTAAGAATTTGTCCATTTCATCCAAGTCATATAATTTACTGGAAACAATTATTCATATTATTCCTTTATAACGCTTTTATTTATAGAAGGTTTCTGGTAATGTCCTCTCCTTTGTTTCTGATTATACTAATTAGAATCACTTTCTTCTGGATCTAGGGTGCCCTCGAACCTCTACCAAAGGATACCTTGCCTCAATTAGGGGGAACAAAATGAATACCTATTTTAACTTCTTACTGCCCCAGCCATCATACTTTCAAACCATGGTTTCTCTCTTCTTAGTTTCCTGTAAGTCTCATTAACCTCAGAGAGAGAGAGGTGGGGGGAGGGAAGGGGAAGGGGAAGAGGGGAGTGGGGAGAGAGAAGGGGAAGTAGGAGGGGGAGAAGGGGAGAGTGAGAGAGAAAGGAGGGGAAGGGAGAGGAGGAGGAAGGAGATGGGTAGGGAGAGAGAAGAGGGAAGGGGAAGGGGGAGGAAGAAGGGGAGAGAAGGGTGGGTAGACTTCTCTCTTTTTTCCTTAGTCACTCTAGCTAAAGGTTTATCAATATTGCTGTTATTTCAAAGGACCAACTTTATCTGAAACTAATGTAGCATTACATGTCAAATATTCTTTAAAAAATTACAAACAACAAAGAACTAACTTTCGGTTTCCCTGATTTCTATTGCTTTTCTATTCTCTAACTCACTTAATTCTGTACTAATCTCTATTATCTCCTTCTGTCTGCTTCCTTTGGGTTTAATTTGCTCTTTTTTTTCTAGTTGCATAAGGTGAAATGCTAGGTTATTAAGATCTTTATAAGTGAAAATATTAGAGCTATAAATTTCCCTCCAAGAGCTGCTTCAGCTGCATCCATTTTGGTAGGCTGCAACCTTCACCTTCATTCATCTCGAAGTAAGTTTCCTAATTTCTTTCCTGATTCCTTCTTTGACCCACTGGTGATGTAGAAGTATGGTGTTCAACTTCCCCCATATTTGTGAATTCCCCAAATTTCCGTGTTATTTATTTCTAATTTAATGCCATTGTGGCTGGAAAACGTGCTCTGTATTATTTCAATCCTTTTAAGCTGCTGAAGCTAGCTATATGGACCTGTGTACGACTGAGCTTGGAGAATGTTCCTGATGTGTGCTTAAGAAGAGTGTGTCTTGCTGCCGCTGGGAGGAGTGTGCTAAGGACGTCTGCTAGATTTAGTTCGTTCATAGGGTCGTTTAAGTCCTCTGTCTCCTTGTTGATCTTCCGGTTCGTGGTTCCATCCATTATTAAAAGTAGGCATTAAAGTCTGCGACTATTCAGTTAATTGTTCAATTTGACTGTTTTATGTATTATTCCATTGCAAGAATATACCATAATTTATTTACCCATTTCTCAACTGATGAATATTTAATTTTCCCCAGTGCTTTGCATGGACCCTTGGCACTATTTGCAGCAGGAACCCATGGAAGCAAGCGAGATGCTGGTCAGCTGGTCAGTCCCTACTCCACAATCCTTTTGTACTAGGGAGTAACCTTTGAAAGGAATGTGGTAGCATAAACACATCCCAAGACATATTGTTTTTAAAAAAGTCAAATTTCAGAATACATATATGAAATATACTATCAAAAAAAAATTGGTCTTGGTCCTGGTTCCTGACACAGAGCTCTTAGGACTCTTGGAATCTTGAATGATGAATGTCTTTTTTATGGCAATGAGATGACGCTTGGCTTAAGGGCTTGGAGAGAGCTGGGGGAGGGGGGGGAACGGGGTGGATGCCAGAAAGACCAAGTGGTTAGAGGGTTATGACATTCAGCCCCACACCCCTACCTCCGGGGAGGAGAGAGAAGCTGGAAATTGAGTTCAGTCATCAAGAATGAATGATCTAATCAATCATGGCTATGTGATGAAACCTTGATAAAAATCCTTCAACAGTGGGCTTCAGGGAGCTTCTGAGCAGGGGAATACATGCCCCCGCTGGACGGGTGGCTTACCTCAACTCCACGGGGACAGAGGCTCCCACACTCCAGACCCTTCTAGACTCCACCCTCCAGCTGCTCATTTGCATCCCTTAAGCTGTAATTAGTATCGTGTCTTCTTGGGGTGTATGAGTCATTTTGGCAAATTACTGAGCCTGACAAGGGGTTGTGGGAACCCCGGATCTGTGGCCGCTCAGGGAGAGTATGGGTGGCCCCTGGGACTTGAAGCTGGCATCGGAAGTGGGGGCAGGCCTGTGGGGGTCTTTGGTGACTCTGGAGAGTTAGTGTTGGGATTGAGTCGAGTTGTGGCACCCCTAGCCAGTGTCGGAGAATTGGCTGGTGTGTGGAAAATTACACATTATTTGGGGGTCGGGAAGAAGATGTCACAGCGCAGCGTGAAACCACAAACGTAACACACCGCTAAGCAAGACTAGTCAGGTGCGTGTGCAGAGAGAGAGGAAGGAAGGGAGAGAGAAAGGGCAGGGAAAGGTTCCAGAAAACTGGACGCAGTGGTCACATCTGGGAAGAGGAATAAGTTCAGAGGCTAGTGACCAAGGCGGATGTGGACACTTGACCTTGATACTGTTTTAGTACTTATAACAAGCATATGGCAGTGCATGGCTTGTACGGTTTGGAAGGAAAAAAAAAAAAAGACGAAGGGAAAAGCCAAGTATGGCACAATAGACAAGCCAATATCCAATCTTTGCTCCCGACACACATTTTCGGGGAAGACCACAGCCCCAGCGGCTTGTTTGCACCAAGGAAACCCTCTGGCTGGTCCCCTGACCTGCCTCGAGGAGGACTGGTCCACAGGCTGGGGGTTTCAGGTGGGGCCGAAGAGACGGCAGGACAGTGAGTGTGCTGTGGGGAATTGAGCCAGAGGCGGCATGGGGGTGAACAGAGCTGGGTCACAGAGAAGCCGCGGCACAGGCAGGGGAGACTGGAACCAGAGAAGGCAGAGGAAGGCAGCAGAAGCCGGTCTGCTGATCAAAGCCTCAATGAGAAGCCAGGTGGGTCCTGAAGAAGAGGCAGGAGCCATCTCTCTTTAGTCCTGGCCCCATAAGCCTTGGCCACTTGTGCTGCCTGGTGCTTGCTGTGGGATCCTCGATTCTCCACACCGATCTGAGCTACGCACGTGGGTGTCTGCTTCATACAACCTGAAGGGCTGAGTGACCACACCGGTTTGCTATCGCGAGCGACAACTGATTTGGGCGGGGAATGGTACGCAGACAGCCCTGCCTCCCAGACACAAGTCCTGACCCCCGCCAGCCCTCTCGCTGACACAGAGGATGGCTACCGGGGCCCCACGGTGAGCCTGTGGTTTGGGGCGACATGAACATGCCCACGGCAGCCACTCCTCCCTGACGTGGGGCTAGGATGGCCATTTCTACCCAGGAAGCAAAATGTTCTTTCCTAGACTATTCTCAAAGACTCTGTTTATATCCTAAGCACTCGATTCAATCCACTTATGGAGCATGTGGCAGCCACTGCTACTAAGGTGTCTGTCCTTGTCACCCCCCCCAACTCCTCCTGCTTACAGAATCCTCAGGGTTCTCAGGAACTGAGTAGCCTGGGGCTTCAGGGAGGCTGGGCATCTTCTGAGCTGGGAGGAGAAAGGTCTTGTGTGGTCTCTACCAGTGGCTTCAGAAAAGGCACATGGAATGCTTTATGACACACACAACCTGTGGGAAAGCCTGCTGTGGGGGCACCTGGGTGCTTTCCCTTGATCTTTGACAGGGACGCAGGAAGGAACACTGTCATCCAGTTTGGGGATGTTAGCAGGTAGAGATGTGTGTGATGCTGGGAGTTGTGCAGCCATCCTGTGACCTGAGGACTCACCTGAGGACAAAAGCTAACACCCTCAAGACAGCAGAGCAGAAAGATGGAGAGATCCTGGGTCCCTGATGTCCCCTCCTGGGCCTTGAATTCACTAATACCAGATGCCCCCCTCCCACTGGGACTCCTTCATAGGCAAGATAATAAATGCCCTTTGCCCTGAGCCATTTTAAATTGGATCAACAATTACATCCACCCCAAACCCTCCTGCCTAGTGAACATAACTACCTGATACAAAGACTAGCTGAGAACCAGGTGCCTGAGAACCAGGTGCTCACGAACAGGCTGACTCTGGTTACTGGGGGTCAAGGCATGTGCCCAGACATTCGTTAAATTTCAAGCCAGGGAGACATGCAGGTTGGATGGAGCAGAGAAGCATTTCTGACCGCCCTTCACGGGCCGAAACGAGACAGTGCCAGGCATACCCAGTGCAACAGAAATGCCTCCTCCAGGGACTGGGGTGCCCTTTCTGTGGCCTCTGCTGGAAAAAAGGAAAATGAAAACGAAGCAGGACATGGCTAGAGCCAAGCCTCCCCCTGCAAACGAAATGGAGGGGACCCTCCTACCTCACACATGAGGGAACGACCGAGCCTCGATCTCGTGTCCACCACTGCCACCCCGGTGCCCCACGGCCACTTTGCGAACACTGGTCAAGTCCAACTCATGAGAACTGCCTAGTTTTGTGAGTGTCCTGAGCCACGGGGCCGCTCAGCGGACGCCATGGCCTCCACTACCGGCTGACAGTGGTGAGCGCCCGTGAGCGCCGTGAGTGCCCCAGGAGCAGGGACGCAAAGGTGGTTCCCCAGGGGTGGTGCCCCTGGAAGGCAGCCACTGTTTGCTGGTGAGAGCCAGCTGCTGGCACAGACAGCTGCAGGGGTGTGTGAGGAGGGCTGCAGAAGAGAAGGGACAGAAGTGCCCCCCAGGCTGGGCCCCTACCCTGTGCCCAGTGTGCACCTGTTCCTTACTCTCATGGTCCTGCAACCTAGAGCGGGGGGCAGGATCATCCGTGTTCTATAGACACATCATCTGGGCTGAATGGTGTTCCCTTGGATTAGGAACCATTACCCAGCCCACCTGTTCCCACTCGAGGGCCAAAGACTAAGGTGAGCAGGGACTCACTTCCGGGCATTCCGGAGTGGCTGGAATAAACTTCGGGATTGGAAAACAGGCTGACTTGACCTGGTAGGCTTGGACGTGCAGGGCACATTCCCAGGCTTCCCTCCTCGGCGTGATCCCTCAAGAAAACACCCTGTAGGGCAGGGGGCTCGTGCAAGGGTGGCCCGGTAGGGACGGCGTGCATCCGAGCCCGAGGAAGCACGCTGATGTCCTGAGGCAGGAGCGGGGATAAGCACCGCATGCCTTCCGCGATGCCGCGTGCTGGAGTGGCCAAGCGAGAAATAGCAGCCTACCCCCGTCCTCGCCGATGAACCTCGGGGTGTGACGCGGGGACAGCGGCGGGTCACGGGAGCCCCCACCATATGACACTATCCGTGTCTCTAAAAAGGACTGCTGAGCTATGGTATTAAGGGTATACAGCAAAACCATACTGAGGAGCAAGGAACGGATAAAAACCAGAAATGTGGCTCCCGTTCAGGAGGCAGCACCGTGTCATTGTCCCTGGGAGACTCCAGTGATACTGGGGCCTGGGGTGACGCTCAGCTGGGGACATGGTGTCCCCTGTATTATCATCTCACACACACACACACAGACATAACTGCACGAAGTATTTCATGGGTAAAAACTGAGAGTGTAGCTAACCTCAAAGACAAAACCATTTTGGACACAATTTCAGATCATTTCCTCCCCGTACACTTGGCCGTGACCCAGCCTGACTCTGGTCTTCGGAGATGGATCCACTGGCAGCTGGTATCCAATTCTGGGCAGTTTCCTTGAAAAGACTTTGCCCAGAATCATGCCCTCAGACGATGAGGCCCTGATAGCCTATGGTGCTGGGTGGTCCTCCCTGCCCTATGTCACAGTCCTCACTGGGGGTCCTGTGGGGGCTGGTGTTCAATCCTGAGTCAGAGCCTAGATCCCATGGGCCTTTTTACAAACAGCAGGAAAAGCAAGTTCAAGGGTCCTGGGGCAGGTTTTATGGGAAGGATCATTTTGCTCAGCTTTGCTTCTGCTGGCTCCTGGACTCTCGTCTTGACTGTATCCTGGCCTCTTCACCAAACCTGCTCACTCACCTCTCTCTGCCTAGGACTTCCCCAACTGTTCCCCTGTCAAGTCTTAGGAAAGCCTCACTCAGCGTTTTTTTTTTTTTGTTTGTTTGTTTTTTGTTGTTGTTGTTGTTTTCCCAGTACAGGAGATAACACAAGCCAAGTACCTGGCATACAGTCGGTGCTCAGTAGACAGCAGCTGCCGTCCCGATACAGAGGTCTGACTTCTGAGCCTCCAAGCTGGCGCCTGGCCCTCCCTGAGCCAGTCTTCCTCGGGATCTAGAGCTGTGACGGCCAGAATCTATAAAAGGAAAGATAATCTGACTTGGCATAAGGGCGGAGGCTGGAGAGAGAGAGAGAGAGAGAGAACTACTCAAGCATCAGAGTGATGCCCTGGAAGAAAAGGCCAAAAAATCTCGGGGTGCCCATCTCTCCCGGTGACAGTGATGCAGTGGACCGTGGCCAGGAGCTGCTGGGGAGACGGGTTTTTGTTGCAGCCCAGAGCCAGCCTGGAAGGCCAGGGGCCATAGGTCCTGAGCCCTCGGGACTGGGGAGGAGGGCAGATGGTAGCTCTGAGGTTAGCCCTGGCCAGGGTGGAAGGTCTTCACAAAGTCCTTGGCAGGAGTGTTTGCAGAGTGGAGACGTTCTGATCAGCCACGAATTCGTTAGGGCAAAAGTGGCAAACCACAGTCCTGAGCCCAGAAAACTTCCCTTCACTGTGAAATATGTCTTCAGCCCCCAGCATGCCATGGGGCTTTGGGCAGGAACACACCATGGCATGCACCATAATTTCCCCAAGGTGGTGTTCCTTACGGTGACTGACAAGGCCATCGTCAGTGCTCAGCTCGGCCACTCCAGGAGCCCGGGAAAGGAGGGCCAGGGAGGTGGAAAGGTGAGGCACAACCCCTGAGAATGTGAGGTGGAACCTGACACCTGTCCCGATGGCAGCTGGGATCACGGTGGTGGGGGCTTTAAGCAGCTGCTCATGACCAACCACTCATATTTGGCACTGACAGGGACCCTGGGACATCGCTGTTTAATCAGGAACTTGTTTGGTTTCAGCTTTGATGATTAATCACAGGTGACACCAGATTTCCCAGGGCTGATGGAAGCTTCTCTTGTCGGGCGTCCACTTGGATTGGAGTGAGCTGTCACAGGCCCTCTGCCCCGAGGAGGTGGCAGTGACATGCTTCTCTGGAGGACACCATCTCCTTAATTTCCTTGTGGCCTCCCAGCTCTGCGGCTGGGAACAGGGGCACCACAGCCCAGCTCTGCGGGCGACGGCTGGGGAAGCAGGGGATCTGCAGGGCGAGAGGCCCCAGCAGAGACCAGCAGGCCGATAAGCAAAGGCAAAGGGAAATTATACTTTCCTTGCATTTGCACTTACAGGCAGGAGGACATGCATTTTTTTTTCATAATCAGAAGAAAAGGCTTTTACAAAATTAATTGTAAGAAAGATTTTAGTTACAAGAAAGAAAAACCGGATTTCCATAGGGTTGTACAGCGACCCAACATGTCAACGCAGATTGGAAAAACTGAGACACAAGACAACCAGTAATGAGGCTGAACTTTCTATTTCTGCTGTTAGAGTTTGGACGACACCCTCAAGAACTTGGTCACAAGGTCAGAAAAACATACAGGACGTGTTTCTCGAGAGATTAGCTTATTGGTATAACATTCAACTGGTTGAATCAACCATCCCAGAGGCTTATAGATTTTTTACCAAGTGCCAGGCCCTTGCTAAACACAACTAAGCAACCTCAGAAACTCTCCAAGATAGGCGGTATTATTCGTATTATTATTGCTATCATCATCCCCATTTTATAACCAAGCAAACCAAACCTGGGAGAGGTTCAAGGCCATATAATTAGCATGGAGGTCAGGATTTGGACCCAAGTTTCTCTGACTTACTCTTACTACCACACACAGCCTCTAGAATCACTTTTTAAAAGCGACAAGTTTGCTTTTAGAAGGACTGGGACCCAGAAAGGGTATGTACGTACATTCCCCGAAATAGCACTTTTACACGAAAGTTAAGAGAGAACTCAAACGCGTTCTAAGAGGGCGGCTATGGGCTCGGGGTTGAAAAGAACAATGACTGCTTCTGGAAGTCGACTGCTTAGTGAGTTATTAGTGTGTTACTCAAACACAGTCGGTGCCCATTCGCCAATACGGTGAAGCTGTTTAATCGACAAGTAGAACTTGTATACACTGCTTTTGTCACCTCCTACTTAAGAATAAACAGAGAGCCAAGGATCACTTGATGTTGGAGGAAAATCTTCATGTGAAAGGAAGAGATCAAAAGCAACAAGTTGCTACAAAGAACTTGCATGAAGCAGACGATGCAGATTAAGAGAAAATTAAAAACAAAACCCCAAAAAACGAGAACCCCACAACCTGATAATTAATATCCACTGAAATTAAATAAGATACTGCATCTATAAAACAATAGTAGGATGCTATGAAAAAGGAACAAAGAACGAGAGGGAGTTCTTGGCAATTAAAATAAAATACCAGAAATGTATTAATAGAACGTTTGGAAGACAAATTTGAGGGAATCTTCCAAAAAAGTTAATAAAAAGTTAAATGGAAGAAAGATAAGAAATGGTGGGGGAAATGAGGTTAATTTAGGTCTAATATCCAATTAATAGAAATCCTGCAAAGAGAGTGCAGAGGTTATGTTTACTTTCATGTCTAGCTTTTGGGGCTAGAATGTAAAGTTAGGGATGAAATTATCAGAGAAGTAATATTAGAGGAGTTTCCCGATGCAAGACCATGAGTCTTCCGATTTAAATGGCCCTTTGGGTGCTCAGTACCATCAGTGGAAAAAGAACCTTCTCAGAACCCCCTTGCGAAATCTCAGGTCATCAGGAAATAAGCTTCCAGAGAGGACACATCGGGTCATAGGCAAAGGACTAGAAGTAAGTTTGGCAGCAGACATTTCCACAGCAATACTGGAAGCTGGGAGACAATGAAGGGATGCCTTCACATTTTTGGTAGAAAATATTTTTTAACCTAGAATTCTATTAAACCCCTCCCCTCCAAACTGTTATGCAGGAAAATAGAATGATATTATTTTCCAAAGGGCAAAGACTCTAAATATTTATTTATTTATTTTAAAGATTTGGTTTATTTGTCAGAGAGAGAAAAAGAGAGCGTGAGCAAGAGCAAGAGTGAGACACTGAGAGAGAGAGAGAGAGAGAGAGAGAGAGAACAGGCAGTGGGAGTGGCAGGCAGTGGGAGAAGCCATAGAGCCTGATACAGGACTCCCTCCCAGGACCCTGGGATCATGACCTGAGTCTAAAGCAGAAACTTAACCAGTTGAGCCAACCAGGCTTCCCGACTCTAAACATTTATTTCCCATGTACTCTTCCTTGGGAAGCTACTAGAGGATATGTTCCAGTAAAACGAGGGGGAGGAAAGCAGTAAAGAGGAAGGTATGGAGCTCAGAAAACAGAAAAACTGGACAAAGCAGCAAGAAAAGTTCCAGGATGAGAGAGAGGTGGCAGAAAGGAGCTAGCCAAGATTATGGCAGGATCATGGAGGGCCCACTAGCAGGAGGTAGCCAGGGGAAAAACGGAATGGTCATCTGATATATTTCACAATTTAGGAAATAATACTGTCAGGTAAATGACAGGCCCATGAGTCAGATGGAAAAGTAGTGTAGGATAGGCACATTAAAAAACAACAACAACAACAACAAAACAAACCCTCAACAAATGAAAAAAAAAGGCAGTATTAACTCCAGGAGAAAACAAAAAGTTAAGAAAGGACATCATCACAGCATACAACTTGCCCCCAACATAAACAATGTTTACCTAGTGATAACAATGTAACACATAAAACTGTGATCTAAATGCACGGAGAGAACGGAGGAAGGGGAGAGGCGTGGAGTGGGGTACTCAGAAAAGAGGGCTAAATGCTCCTCTACCTGAAAGTATGTCAATAAAGAACGCCTTGAAGAGCCTGTATCTGTGAATAGCCATGCAAACCTGTTACTTAGAAATGAGGTAAGTAACAGGAAAACAACGATGAAGAGTCAGAAGTGCTTGCCTCTGGGGATCAGGACTGGGAACAGATGTTTTGATTATAAGCCTACTTCACATTGCGACTCTGCATAGCATGTCTTATCCTGGCAAATAAATGAGCAAAAATTAACATATGTCAGTAGCTAGAAATACGGACGATACATTTAAGTATAAAGAATCAAAGAATTATCTCCATTCTCTGTGCAGTTAACACAGTCTACCTTTCGCAGTTTGTGCTCCCCTGACCATACACCGGAAGTGCCGCCTGTGTGTTTCATAGACGTCGCCTCGCCTCCCAGAAGCTCCGTTAGGTAGGTTTTATTATTCCCACTGTGTGAGGACGAGTTAGGATCAGAGAGTTAAATAATGGGGTGAGATCCCACCCGCCACCAAGCGGCGGAACAAAGATTCCAACTCAGCCCTCATTGATTCCGACTCATCTGATGTTAATTAAACTAGCGATGGTCACAACTAACATTTATTAAGCATAACATCTACGCTTCATATGCATCTATGCTAATTAGCATCTATGCTAATCCAGCAATTGATTCCTGGCTCCCTGGGCTCTCTATCTTTCTCTTTATGGCTTTATTCCCTCATTCAGCAGGAGTACATCCTCTAATAGCTGTCTACGAAAATGTCCATGGTGTAGCTCTAGGCAGACGCTGTGCTAAATGCTCCACGTGGATTATCTCCTTTCCTACAACAGCACTAGAAGGCATGTACCACTGTCACCATTTTATAGAAGAGAGGCTCAGGGAGGCTCAGCGACCTGCCACACGTCTGTCTCATCTCCCATAGAACTTAGCATGATGACTTACTCTTAGGAGCTCTTAGGAGCTTACTCTTAGGAGTTTAATATATACTGGCTACGTGAATAAATAAAAATCACATCCTGAGTAAAATAAACAAGAGGCTATAACTATTTCAAATCCACGGAGTGCCCAGCCCTTTGGAAAAGAGCCCTGTTTGTGGGACAGACACCTCCTCTCTCTAATAGCTGCCCCAGGGCAAAAGCTCTGGAACCAGAAGGGGGTCAGCAGTCAGGCAAATAGATGTATCTGGGCTTAATTGATTTGCAGGGATGATTGGAGTGAGAGACTTGAGAGGGAGGGTTTCATTATTCCAAAGAAACCTCCATTTAATTGAAAAGATTTCTGGCAAAAAAAAAAAAAAAGGAAAAAGATTATTTGAAAGGATGGTCTACGGCTTGTTAGAAAGCACTGAGGAGCTGGTCCAGCCGTCTATGTGTTCACAGCCCTGGAAATGAAGCTTTATAGAAAAGGACCAGAACGCCCCCTCTCCTGTGGCCCTCGCCCCCTGCAGTCCCCATTCCTATAAAAAGGACACGTAGAGAAACAGGAAGAAAAAATCCCCCCTATAGGATTCTTCCCTGGGATCCCAGGTAACTTTCTAACCTATCTCCTTCAGCTCATTCAACAGAAATATTGAGAAGATAGTATTCCGCATCAATTAACGTGTGTACAGCAATCAACAGAGCTTCCCTGATACGTATTTTGAAAGCAGCAATTATTGTTTTAAATTCGCAGTGGAGTGGCAGACACCACCGGCTGCCTACCTAACATCCATTCTCTCTCAACACAGTCCCAATTTTGTGGGGATCCTCGAACAACTATACTTATAGCCTTTCTGGCAGCTAGATGGGACACAGTTCTGGCCAATGAGATGGAAGTAGAAGTTTCTGGAGATGTTTAAAGGGCTCTGTAGAGGGGTGGGGCAGAATCGGGGCAGAATCAGGGCAGAAGAGCCTTTGATTTGTTCCCGTCTTCCTACCTGGAATGTGGATGCAATGTTCAGCTGCACAGCAGCTATCTTGTGAGCATGAAGACAAAGTTCACACTCTAAGTATGGCTGTGGAGGATTTCACAGTAGGATGCCACAGGCAGTTTGGGTCCAAGCTTAACCTCTGAATTCTTGGTTCATGAGAAGAATAAAATCCCTACTATGCACAAAACTGATTTTATTTCAAACAAAGGCGATCCAAGCCTCCTAAGAAAGTCCCATGAGCCCTAGCCACAGACTTCTGAGGCCCACGATCTGAGTGACCACTTCTTCCGTTTGTGGCAATTCCTTTTTTTCTAGATCCAAAACCAGAGTAAGCAAGAGATCAGTAAGGACCAAGGACCGCCCACGAGCAGAGTGCCCTCCGAGGGGTCGGCAGCCCGTGAGGAGATAAGGCACAGTCCAGGACATATGATGAACAGATCCTGCCTCAGACCCTGAGCCACGCTTTTCAGCCTTTTCAGCCTCGAGTCATGTCTCCAGCCTCTACCACGTCCACTGAAATCTCTCTGATCTCTCATTCAGCCCTCGTTCTTCCACAGAAGCCCACCCTCCCCCGGATCTCCACCAGCCCCAGCTCACGTGACAGCCAAGCTCTTCGCCGTCATCCCAGAGCACCGCCAACCTCCCCTGACCCTCTTCTCGGGGACCAGGCCACCCGAATCACACCCGGAGCTCCTCTAGGGGCTTCATTCATCTACTTTCAGGTAACCCAGGCAAAGGGCCCATGGTTTCTGTGAATAAAATTGTGTCGACCTGGTATCTTTAAGGAAGGAAGAAGGGAGGCATCGGTAGATATCAGGGTTCGAGGTTGGTGGGGAGCACGAGGTGTTGGCTGAAGCCAGAGACCGAAGGCACGGCGAGCACCACCCCTTCCCCGTGCCCAGGCCTGCCACACACCCCACCTTCTCCTGCACCTTCTGACATGCACTGCGGCAAAGAACTTGGGAAGGGCACACACCTCTTGCGTTAGCAAAGGATACTGCCCCCCTCCAGCTGCCGTTTTCCCATCAGCGCTGCACAGCAGCTTTTGAAAAAAAGCACTTCCAGGAAAAACAGGTTTAAATTGTTCTGAAATGCGTATCAATTCATTGCATTGGCTCTTCAGAAGCACCTGGATTCCGGAGCCCAGCACACAGTGCTCCCGCGGCGCTGGCGGTCTCCGGGAGCCGGGGCTGGGCCACTTGGCCAAACCTGGGGAGCGTGGTCTTGCTCCGGGACCGGCCAAGGAGAGCCCCGGCCTCGGCGATCCTGAAATGCTGTTCTCTCCCGTACGGGTCTCGGAAGCCTGGTCAGCAGATGGCCTTTGCCACAGGCACGGTGACGTCATGGCACCCACCAGCCAAGTCCAGCCCCAGAGCCCTCTGTGCTTTCAAAGACAGACCCTCTGCTTTATCCGGGTGCCCAGTCTTCACCGTTCAGCTGCCGTTTTGTTCTATGGGTTGGGAGAAACTCGGAGCGTCCACGGGCCCCCTCTGAAGGCTTTACACTGAGACTGGTTTGCAGTCACGCTAACATGGGGCGTATTTTCAAAGAACATTTGCTAAAGTAACAGCTCTAATGGCCTAAGGTATTATGATAAGAACATTCCGTTGTCACGGAACTGTGTTCAGTCATCGGTTAGCCAAGACGCCCTGGATGATGGCTGGCGATATGGTCAGCCCAGGGGGCTGCCCTGCCCCAACCTCTCCCAGTGGAACCCAAGTCCCTGCTGTGGAATGGACCCACATTCCTGTGCTCTCCACCCGGGTTCGCCATCATCCATTTGCACACCTGCTGTGATTCCTTGAGAGGGCTTGTGTGATGCTCACGGTGAGGGTCAGGAGCACGCCGCCGGCCTGTGGTAAGCTCTCCATACATCTGCCTGATGAGTGAACAAACGGGGCTCCTTCCAGAGTCCGGCCCGCATGCCTGGGGTTTCTACTGTGCAGAAATGGGACACAGAGTGCATTTTGGTGCATGAATCCTAAGGAGACGTGATTCCAGCCCAGGAGAAGCGGAAGGAAACCACGAGTTCCTTTTTGATTTGGGGAATGGGGAGGCGGGTTGGAAGGGAAGGAATTAGACGTGGGGCAGGCACAGCCCTCGACCGGATCCTGCACAAATGGAGTCCTGCCCCCGGGGCTGGCGGGGGAGTGTGTGCGGTGAGAGTCTTCTGAGAGAAAAGGTTGGGCTCTTGCATTTCACAGCAAAGGTCACCAGCGTCATCAAGTAAGAGACCCACTCGGACAGCGGCCAGGAACGAGGCTGGAGGGTTCTGTGCAAGCCACATCTGGACCTTAGATCTTCCCCCATTTACCTCCTCCTGATGTCGCCTGGTTGGTTCTGCAACCCCGGGGGGAGTTCGAGCCCAGGTCAGAATGGCAGTGTCCTAGGGGTTGATGGTAAGGAAGCCTGCAGGTTCTCGGGAAGAGGTAGGAAGGGAGTGGGGCTGGGGAGAAAGAGGAAGAAGGAAGCCCTGGGTGGCAGGTGAGCCTCTGCTTGGAGAACACAGATCTGAGGCACAATGCGGTGATCGGCCAGATGGACTTATCTCCGGGGCCCAGGGCTGGTCTGCAGCCTCATGAGCATGCTTTGAGGCCCCGGCAGCAAGGTGGTTTGGACTCTCTCTCTTTTGCCTTTCGAAGGCGCACAGAACACAGACTCCAAAGCCATGCGGTAAACAGCCAAAAATGCATTTTATTTTCGTGGGGCTATGCCTTCCGTGAAATATCATGAGGACGGGTAACTCAGTGACACTTCTGAGCACGTTTCCACACGTTTGACTAGGACTCTGCCGATGACTTCAATCAGGGAGCGGGCTGGTATCTAGAAGCATGCAGATTTCAGGTTTCCTCCTGCAGGAACAGAGAGGTGGCTTTGGGGGCAGGGTGTCTTTGCCTCCGGCTTCCGATGCTTCTGCCACGGTCCGAGTGGAACGCCAACAAGTGAAGCCAGGGGGCCGCCTCTGCCGCGTGAGGGCAGCCCCTCAGAGGCCTGAGGCTCCTGCTTTCCTGAGGCTGCAGGGGCTCCCACAGACGTCTTCTCAAAAGGCCTCTGGGGCTGGTGGGAACACTGAGGCAGGAAACAGCGTGGTATGTGGACCTCAGACTTTCTTATTTTTACCCCGCGGTGTTCGAGGCTTTAGGTCAGAGCTGTGCTTTCCCCGACATCAGTCCCCTGGACAGGTCTGCAGGCAATAGCAGCAAAAGAGACAGAGGGAGGGCCTTTGCTAGATGCACAGTCTCTGCTGACATCTTCGGGGTATGCCTACAGAGCTGGGGCACTGGGGTTCCATATGCAGGAAACCTACGTGCAAGGAGGGTGTAGAGCCTGTCCTTCAGAAGTCAACGTGCACTGTGCTTGTTGATGTCAAGTGACATCCCCTCTTCCTGGAGAAGATGGGGTCTGCACATAAAGGATCAAGGAATTCTACTCTAAATAAACTGAAAGTCTAGGCAAAAAAAATCTTTGCATAAGGAACTAACACTGTGTGTCCTAGCGGAAAGCATCTAATCTTTTTTCTTTTTAAAGATTTTATTTATTTATTTGATAGACAGATCACAAGTAGGCAGAAAGGCAGGCAGAGAGAGAGGAGGAAGCAGGCTCCCTGCTGAGCGGAGAGCCCGATGCGGGGCTTGACCCCAGGACCCTGAGATCATAACCTGAGCCGAAGGCAGAGGCTTTAACCCACTGAGCCACCCAGGTGCCCCGGAAAGCATCTAATCTTGAAGTGGGGATCCTGGGTGTGAATTCCAGCTCTGCTGTTTGCTGCTGTGCGGCCTTAGGCATGTTGCTTAACCTCTCTGAGCCCCTCCCCCAACCACCACCACCACCATTTCTGTGTCTGTAGAAATGGACAAGCAGCGCTAACATTTTAGGATTGCCGCTGTGCACATGGTAGGCACTTAATCAATATCACTTAATCCGGCCCTTTGGAGGCCAACGGCAAACTCTGGCTAGAAACAGGGTCTCTGCCGGATGTCCCATGTAATCACCTCCATGCCAAACAGAACTTAGACAAAAACATCAAAGATCTGTCTTCAACCGTTTTGTCAGGGCCGCCGGTTTGCCTCTCCTCCGCTCAGCGCTGTTGGCATCTCCTTATGTCCACTGTGCTGCTTATGGCCTCCGGGAAGGGATCCTTCTCCTTTCTTCCTTCGTCCACCCTGTGGTCCAGACAGGAGCTTGCACAGATGGGCGTTTAATATTTATAAAGGGATTGATTTCCAATGCATAAGTGCACTCCCTCTTTTCCTCGTTTTAGCTTCCTCCCTTCGGCGGGGGAAGACCTTTGTGTCTGCAGACGTGGTGCAGGTCTTCACGACGGCCTGCGGACTGGCTCATACGCCCTTCGTTGGCACCGGCTTGTTTTGCTGTGTCTGCAATTTGGATCTCAGCACCGATCTCTCTTGGCCTCTCAATCAGTCATGGATCAGAAGTCTAGATCCACAATCTGTCCAATTCCTGACCCGCAGGGACAGAGCTATCTTGTCACAACCCACCCCGACTGGGTGAGTTGCGGCAAAGCCTGCTGGCCCCACGTTCTGTCAGGAGGAACACGACATCAGTCACTTTTTGCAGGGTGCTCCTTCTCCGGGGCACCGCCTGCGTCTGCAGGGCCATCTGCGTCACCGCAGACAGCCCGTGCCAGCCACTGGCATGCTGCAAATCTGTTCAGTGTGGAATCTTCCTTCTTGGAAAACCGCTAACCCCCTACCAGCCGGCACTCTCTGGACCACGCCGAGAGCACGCCGAGGGCCTCACTCGGTCCTGTGGGAGGTCACTAGCTGACCTTCAGGGGACACGTTCCTGGACGAAGCTGTGGGTGTCTGACATGCAGTGGGCACTCATGCACTATCAGAGGAGGGGAAAGAATGGAGCAGTGACAAGACCCACAACAGACGGTGGGGGTGGAGGCAGGCAGAGTGTAGGAAAAGATGGCTACGGTGCAGAAGAGCTGGAAAAACCACCCTCTGCAAATTCAGCGTGTCCCGCGGAGGGCGTCAGTCACCTAATCTAGGATTATGCTAGACCGGGCTCGCACTTCCCAGGAGAAAAGGGACGATCAAGACTCCGGTGATGGAAAGCTGCAGGACGCGTCCGTGGTTGTTAGTTTCAACTGGGTGGCAAAATGAGAGTGGTGTCTCGCTGCTCAGCACAGTTGCTCGCTCACAAAGGACTCCCGGGCAAACCGTGGCCTCCAGAGCCTTCTGGGACCAATGACCCAGTTCGTGGGGGTTCCAGATGCCCGATTTGTTCCATTCCCCTCCTTCTGCGCGTCTCGAAATGTCACCATTTATTGCAGACATGTTGGGGAGAATACTTACGGTGCCTACCTCCAGCACTTTTGTTCCCTTCCCCAGATTATTGTAACAGATTATTGTAACGACAAGCGCGCTCATCGGGCACAGAGGAGAAATTCAAACCAGTCAGATTTCCTGTGCTGCTGGGTCTGCCCAGAGATGGCAAGGTTGGGAGGGGTGGTAAGTCAGCTACAATGTAGTAATTGAGGAACCACTATGTTGGGAGCAAAATAAGTCTGTGCGTCCAATGAATCATCAGGCTTCCGGGTGGGAGGGAGAAGCAGGAAAGGACCCAGAAAGGGTCCCTTTACTCATAATTAACTGCAAAATAAACAGCTCCCCCACGCATCGGGGCCCCTCCTTTCCACAGCCCCTGCAGCCCCACATTTCAATTAGCCCTCTGTTTTCTGGCCCCCTATCACCTCGGATAATCAAGGGCTGGCAGTAATTAATTGTGATAATGTGCTCTGGGACAGAGCCAACCGTAGCTCAGGAAGGAAGGCCAGAGATGTTTCTGTCCCCAACATGCCCACGGACACGGGGGCTGCTCAGGGATCGGGCCGCACAGGCCTCCGGGTGGGTGAGGGCGGTGGGTAGAGATTCTCGCAGGCCGGCAGGCAGCTTCTGGTGTCTGCGACAGCGTGGCGCCGAGCAGGGGTCCCCCCGCTTCCACCTCCCTTCCTGGTCCTCACTGCCCCGAGCCCTCCAAGCCACTGACTCCAGAATGAAGACATTTATACGTACAGTGGGATACGATTCAGCCACGAAACGGAACAGGGTGCTGATCTGCGCTACACCACAGACAAACCTTGAAAACCTCACACAGAGGGAAAGAAACCACACCCGAAAGGACCACGTGTTGTGTGATCCTGTTTATGTGCCATGCCCAGGAGAGGGAAATCCACAGACACAGAAACGAGGTGGGCGACAGGCTACCAGGGGATGGGGGCTGGCGGAGATGGAGGGGTGACCGCCAGCAGAGAAGGGGTTTTATTCTGGGGGTGCTGGAAAATGCTTCGGAGCTAGGTGGAGGGTGTGATTGTGCAACACGGGGAGAGTGGGGAACGCCACTGAATAGTTCACTTTCAAACGGGGGTGCGCCTGAGTGGCTCAGTTAAGTGTCTGCCTTCTGCTCAGATCATAATCTTGGGGTCCTGGGATCGAGCCCTGCGTGGGATTCGCTGCTTAGCAGAGAGCCTGCTTCTCCTTCTCCCTCTGGGCTTTCTCTCTCTCTCAAGTAAATAAGGTCTTTAAAAAAAAATAAAAAGGGGTGTGGAGGTTATGTGAACTTCACCTCAATCCATCAAATCAGATCAAATAAATAAAAACAGCTATAGTTTCTGGAGCACACGTGAGGTGCCAAGTCCTTGCTGGGTAAGTACTATTCACTCTGATGAAGAAGTAAGAGACCCGGGGCCTGGGGGCAGGGTGGGGGGTACCTGAGGGTGGGTGAGGGGCCGGGTCAACCCTGCGAGGCCCACACGCACCTCCCTCCCCGCTGCGCCCGGGCAGCCCTGGGAATCAGGAGTGACGTCTGCAGGAGGGATGCTGCATGCAGGACAAGGCCCAAGGGAGGCAGAGGCAGCAGAAGCAGCCAGGGTGCGTGTGGGTTTGTAGAGAGGACGAGGACAGAGGAAAGGGAAGAGGAACTCAGGGTTTTTAGCCCCCACAGGGGGTTAAATAACCCACAGGTGCACGGCCCAGGGATGGGACCGACGCGGGTGGGGGCGGGCTCTGGCCGGGGGCGGGCTCTGGCCGGGGGCGGGGGGCGGGAATGGAAAAGTGGGGTCTGGCCAGGAAGGGCTGCTTCCGTGAAAGCGTCCGTGGGACCATCATGTCCCTCCTCCTGGAGCGACCGCCGGCGACCGGCACATGACCTTGATCGATTTCCCGTTAGGCCAGCTCACCTGTGTTAAAGCCACCAGGCAGCTTGAAACGTAAAAGACACGGAGGGAAACTCACATTTTCCACTCCTCTGTGTGGGATAAGGGGGTAGATGGGACAAGAATGTTGCAAAGCATCTTAACACACCCGGCTTTTCCTTGTAAGGAGAGTTCTGTCTTGTGTGCGTCTCTCCTTTTTAACGATCTATTATGTAAGAGTGTCTTTAAATGAATCTGTAGGGGCTGGAGGCTGGTGGGTGTCTCTTTTCACTTTCTCCCCTCCTGGGCGCTGGCAAACACCACCCGTGTTTTTCTGATGTTCTCTATGCTTCCTACACAGTGGGATGGAAACATTTCCCCAGCCTCCGAGAGCAACAGGGGCAGGAATCTGGGGGATCTCCACACTCAGAGATCATCACTAGCTTCTGTCCATGAAAGCAAAAGCTCGTAAATCAGATGCAACCAAAGCCCTTTTTTTGGGGGGGGGGGCTTGTGTCAAATGACTTGATCACCTATAATTAAATAAGGCGCCTGTCAAAACTGTACCCAGACGCGGGAAATCAGGACGGACTGGAGGGCTGTTAGGAGCGAGTGTGGATTGCTGGGGACAGGGGAACCGGCTGATTTTGTGTCCTCCCAGGGAGCTGGGAACAAGTCCGTCCGCAAAGCAGGCTTGAAGGCCAGCTGCTTGGTGCTTTCTGCGATTGTCACTGGCCAGGAGGGCCTTCGTCCTCAGGCCAGGAGACTTCTCCATGGAGGAATGGCATCCACTGTGAGACTTTGAGACATCCCTGCGCTTACACCGTCTCTCGTTTTCAAGGACGTCTCCTAGACCTCCCTGCCTTCTTTCTAACCCGTGATATCAGTTTAACCCCTTCAAGGTACGACTGTCTGGTAAGCACAAGAGCCCAGGGGCTGCAAAAGTTTCAGCCCTGCAGGGCCTAACGGATTCTTGAAGCCTTTTAGTAGGAAATGAGGAACCTTCTCTGAGGCCCTGGGGAGATGCTGGTGGGGCGGGAGCAAGGGGTGGGGAGACTTCCCCTTGGGCCCTGGTCCTTCTGCCTCCTAGAAAAGTCATTCATGCCCCGCTATGCTTTTCTGCCTGGGTTCTGGATCAAAGTTCTCTCGCCTGGCTCAGGCTCCAGCTTCTCTCTCTCTCTCCCTCTGTGTTGGCTACGGGCAGGGGTTGGACCTCGGGTTCACACGCTGATGGACCCTCGGCAACAGGTTCTTTCTTTGCACATGTTATCTTACTAAAGCTCAGAGGACTGCTAGTAGCTCCTTCGGAGGGCGGGGATCCCGGGAGGGCAGGACTGTGGGGCTTCTGGCTGCCGACCCCTCCAGTGGGGAGCCTGGGCACCTCTCTGTGCACTCACACCCACTCCTTTGCCCTCGGCCCCCACCCCATCAGAAGAAAGTTAAAAAAAAAACAAAAACACCAAAAAAAAAAAAAAAACCCAGCACACAATAACGGGAGCGTTCTGGTCCAAATTGACCAGGCATTTATCGAGGGCCCTTCTCCAAGCTCCGTTCCAGGCTCTGCACAGTCAACATAACAGCATCAAAGAGTCGCCCCAGCACCAGCGGCCGGGAACCACCCCGTGTTGTCTAAGAAGTTCAGAAATGGACAGGAATATGCGTGAAGCCGTGAGACACATGCTGTGGACGAGAGCAAGAGGGAGGAGGTGAGGGATGGCGGGGGGGGTCGCCCAGCAGCCCCCAGTCTGCTGCAGAAGCCCTCCCTGACAAGGACATGGCTTCCCCAGCTCCGCATCCACATGGCTCCAAGCAAAAGGACCGGCCAGTCGGAAAATATACTCACGTGCTTGCAAACTAGCTCTGTCCCGGGTCTGCCTGGGGGGGACTCTGGGTGGTCCCCTCCAACTCCCTCTCCTCCGGTGCGTGGCCTACAAGGCCCCCAGAAAGTGCTGATGCTGCAGGAAGCCAGCGGCCTCCCCCGGAAGCCCACACACACAACACCCCCTCGGAGGCCGCCTCTAATTTTAGCAGGGGCAGAGGTGGGGGCTGGGGGGCTGCCATACTTCCCTTTTTATTTTTGTTCTGAGCAGAGTCTGTGGGTGACTTTCCACCGAGGGGGAGGCTGGGAGACACGGAGGGGACGCTGCTCTCTCTGGCAGGTGGGGCAGCATCTGCCTTTGGGACGAAGAGAGGATGGGGTGCAGGAGTGGAGGGGGGAGCGGCCAGGAGTCTGGCCCCTGCTGCCATCCCAGACCTCACCAGGGACACCGCAGTCTCCTGCCTGTGACCTGCGCCAAGGAGGAAGCCTGGCTGGCCTAGAACATTGCAGGGAAGATGGTTCTGCAAGTCTCATATCAAGCTGCCCAGAGCCAAACAGCTCATCCTGCTCTTTTCTCCTCCAGACATCCCGGTGTCCACGGCAGGCGATTGACCCACCTCCCCTCTGCCTCTCTGACCACCCGTGTTCTCTGCCTTCTTACCCTGCGGGCTGCCTGGGGAGGGGGGGCTCTGATCACTCCATTCTCCTGGGGGAACACAGGGCCATGTCCTCTCAGGGAGATAGGGGCAACGGAAGCCGTGGGTGGACGGGTCCAGGTGACGCTTGCACACGCCGGTGACCCAGCAAGGCCGGCCCGCCCCCTTCCTAGAAGCTTCCCTCCCCTCCTCCACACCTGGATGAGCGTCTCCGCCCAGGTGCCCTGGCCCCACATGGCGGAGCCCCACACCGCTTCAGCTTCCCTCCTGTGTCCCAGCCTGTGTGGATCGCCACAGAACTTTCTGGACCCTCTCCCCTTTCCTAAAATACTGCGGTGAGATCAGGAAGCCCCATGCATTCTAAGTACCCAGTTCAGTGAGTTCTGAAAAGAAAGACCCCCTTATGACCAGTTAAGAAGTGGAACATGGCCAACACCCTAGAAAGTTCCTTCACAGACCTTTCCATCCTCTGTTCCCCCCCTCAGGGGTCACCAGTCCTGGGATTTCTGTCACCAAAAGATGAAAAATCGTGCAACGCACTGTTTAGGACCTGGCTTGCTGTGCTCAGCACCTCGAGGGGCATGTGTTTGTGGCATGGGTCACGGGCTTGTACGCCCCACAGCTTATCTGTTCGCCTCTCAGTGGACATTTGGGTGGTGTCCCAAGTTCACTTGTTGGGGACATTCTTGCACAAATCTTCATACGGACATGTGTTGTCATTTCTTTGGAATAAATACCTGGGATTAGAATTGCTGGGTCGTGGCGTTGATGCACCGTCAGCTCCGTAAGAAACCACCCTTGTTTTCCAAGGTGGCCGCAGGGTCCTATCCTCCAGCCCGAGCGGGTGAGCGGTCACACACAGAACCCAAGGGTCAGGTAGCCCATGCACAGAGCTCACTTGGGTCAGCCTCTGGGCACGGCGGGTGGGCTGGGTCTGCAGGGCACCCTGTGAGCCCTCGGTGTCTCCACTGTTACAGGGGGACAATGACCGTGCCAGCATCACTGGGGGCATGAGGATGAAAAGGTGACGTTTGGAGAACACGAGCTCAGCGCCTGCATGTGGTCAGCACTCAGTGCTAGACACGGCTGATCTGTCAGGGATGGCCCAGCCTCCCTCCTGAGGACAGAAAGGGGTTTGCAGCATCTCCTGGCCATGCTCCCATGTTCAAGGTGCTGATGGCATCACTGCTGGGTGAGCGGAAAGGAGGAGGAAGGAGGTAAGCACGTCCCCCTCTCTGGGCAGGGGAGGACCTTCAGAAGAACCTCCTAGCGACAGCTGGGTCCGTCTTCTTCCTGGTTCTCGTCCTCCAATTCTGAAAGCCAAGCCCTATTCCAACGCCACAGAAGGGAAGTCCTGCTTAATTGCAAATCCTTCCACTGGCCAGCAGTCATGTGTGGAAGCTGACATTACTGCCCGAAGCCAAAGCTTGGGGGAGTCATAGGATTGGCCTGAGGCCACATGGTGTCTTCGTCAGCTTCTGCTGCTATGGCAACACCCCTCAGACTGGGGGGGCGGGGCTTAAACAAGAGGGACTCAGGACCTCTCACAGTTCTTCAGCCTGGGCAGTCCAAGGTCAAGGTTTTAGTGGGTTTGATGTCTGGTGAGAGACCTCTTCCTGGTTCACGGATGGCCACCGTCCCATGCTGTCCTCACCTGGCCTTTCCTTGGTGTGAGCTCATGAAGAGAGAGCTCCCCCACCCCTTCCACTTCCTGCAAGACCCCCAATCCCGTCACGAGGGCCCCACCCTCATGGCCGCATCTAACACTAATGACCTCCCAAAGGCCCCACTTCCAAATACCACCCCATAGGGGCTTAGGGCTTCCCCACGTGAATTCTGCGGAGGGTTTAGGGCTAGCTCTTCGTGGGATAAAAGGCTCCTGTGTGTCTCCCACAGGAGCTGGGCCTCTCTCTACCTGCTGTGCTGTGAACATCACCGGGACACTGTCAACTGAGTGACGACTCCCGGACTCGCCAGCGAATCGATGGGAAAGAAGCACCACGGCGAAGCCTCCATCCTAGATGGTCAGAGCGCAAGGTAATGGGATTTCAGACCCAGGAGCGGTCTTTGGTGCCATTTCAGACCCCTGCACCGTGAATTCCCAGTTAGCGAATGTGAGTACCGACAGGAAGAAGGGAGCCCTTGCTGAATGAACGCTACCCACGAACAGGAGGCCCGGTGCCTGCCAGGGCCTTCGTGGGCATTCCCGCAGGTGGCTTTCTCCATGCCTGACCTGTGGGATAGGTCGCTTTACCCTCCACGCTGCAGAAGAGCATCCGGACACCAGGGCCCGGACTCCATGGGGTGGTGGGAGAGGCACAGGGACCAATCCCGGTCTTCTCTACCTCTGCACCCTGGACTTTCCATCATGCCCCATTTTTCTTTGTCCTGCGCAGAAAGCGGATCTTTCTAAGGAGAGATAAACCCACCAGAACTAGGATGAGGGTAGGGGAAAGGGGGTCCAACCATGTTGCAGGGTAGGCAGGTGCCTTCCTGTCCTTCTGTCCCTGGGAGTCTAAGACACTCCCCACCAGAGAGACGAGCACGTAGTTGGTAGAATTCTTTCCTGGATTCAATGGGGAGATGCCCACTGGGCTCATCAGGAGCGCAGCACAGGGGGTGGGGGGTACCCGCATGGAAGGGCAGAGGGAGCTGTACTCTCATGGGCAGCCGCTGAGAAGAGGTGCCCAGAGCCCCTCCAGGGGAGGCGGCAGGAGCTAAGCGACATGTGAGAGGAAGTGGCTTCCGGCAGCTTCCTGCACGCACACCCAAGGAGGTTCAAGTCTGAGCTGTAGGTGAAGAAGGATTTCTCTAGTATGGCAAGAAGGGGAAAAAAAACCCCAACAACAACAACACAAAACATCCGGCTCTGTAATAACAGCCTTGCGTGGTGTGGGGAACGGGGGACCCGGACACAAAACACGCCCAACGTGGAGTGGTGCTTTGGGGCGTCAGCCGCACCCAGGAGGCCCGGGTCTGTCCGGCTACGGCCCCAAAATGCGTTCGTTTGGGGCCGCCCAAGGACGCAGGATTCAACCTCTCCCCTCTGTGTTACTTGTTTTATTTATCTCCGCCTTGAAACCATAGTTCTAAACACTTTAGGCCCTTGACTGCTGACTCAGCTGCCAGAGCCAAAACTCATAAAATCCTGTTCAAAAAGGTCCAATGATTTTATTTTCTGACCATAAATATGAAATTTAATTAGCAGCTTGCTGCTAATGAAGTCGCCAAGGAAGCCAGCCTAGAGACCGCAGAGCAGGAGCAGAGCAGGAAAAGACCACCCCACATTAAACCTGTGGACCTGTTAACCCTTGCCTCTCCCTCTGCCCTTTGCCACAAGCCCAGAAGCCTGGAAAGCAGGGAGCAGCCCCCGAGCCAGAAGGACAAGGCGGGGCGGCGGGGGGGTGCTCACTTAGAGAATGGGATGTGGGTCGGATGTCCCCTCTGGTTGGTGGGAAGTTCCTGGGCACTCTGGCCTGGCTGTGTCTCTACGGCAGGGTGGGGCGGGGGGGACTAGAAAGAGGCTGAATGAAAAAGTACTAGAGCTAAGGAAGAGCCCCGTTACTCTGTTTCGTTGGACACTCTGGGCTATTCACACTTGACCAAACACATAAATTCCAACACCCACCCTGCTCCTCCAACTACCCCTGGTCTCGGCTTAACTTTTATAAAATGGGAACTGTAAATAATCTATAAATAGTTTATCTATAAAATAGGCATAATGCTCGCAGCTGGTGGAATTTTAGTGATGATGGAACGTATTTCTAAAGCCCGTGCCTGGAATATAGCAGGTGCTCAATAAATGGGAGCCTTCATTATTATTATTATTATCCTTGCACGGGTTCATTCATTAAATCCAAAGTCCAGAACTCAATAAGATCTGAAGTCCTACTGAGAAGAAGCAGACTATTTCGAGCATCATTCAAGAAGCTGAGAGGGGGTTGGCACGCCTGGGTGGCTCAGTGGGTTAAAGCCTCTGCCTTCAGCTCAGGTCATTATCTCAGGGTCCTGGGATCGAGCCCCGCATTGGGCTCTCTGCTCAGCAGGGAGCCTGCTTCCTCCTCTCTCCCTCTCTGCCTACTTGTGATCTCTGTCTGTCAAATAAATAAATAAAACCTTAAAAAAAAAAAAAGAAGTTGAAGGTGAAACATGGAAACCTAATCCACACGGTTGGCGCTAAAATAATGTCATCAACCAAATGTCTAAGACCCAGGTGTGTGTGGATGGTGTGAGAGTATGTTGATCAAGTGTGCAGAGGTCATGGCGCACACACACAGATTCCCCAAACACAAACATCTATTAGATGTGAGGGTCTCCTTCCCTCCTGATGGAATCTCCAGCACGAAACTTCAGACTGAGTCTGCAGTCAAGGCACACTTGTGTAACAGTACGATACTCTAGAAAAAAGTTTATGGCAGAAGGTAATAGAGTTTTGAGGGTTGTTTTCATGTTTCCCCCCACTTTTTTTTTTAATTGAGCATGCTGCCGTTCTGCTGGCATATGAGAACTTGAGCCAGTAGGACTAGCACATGTTTCAGCTCCTGTGGCTCTGCAGGGAATTCTCCTAGGGTCATCGCTGAGATTTCTGGGATGCTGGAGGCCAAACCCCCTCAGGTATAACTGTCAGCCCCAGCAGGTGCAGCTGGCTTTCAGGATTAAATGTCGTGGGTAAACTATGGTGTGTAAATCCAACCCTATTGTCTCCATTCACTGGGTTTAGCACCATGGTCTCCTCTACACCACAAGCATCAGTTGATTGCCCGTGTAAGGAACTGCCCTGGCTCACAGGCTGAAATCCCTCCCCTATCAGTGCTGTCCCATGGCCTCGGCGCCATCTGGAACCTGTGGGACCTGCAGCTCTTCAGGCCTCATCTCAGACCTTCTGAGTCAGAGCTTGCATTTTAACAAGCTCTCTGGGTGACTCACACAGACACGGGTAAGTGCTGTCCTAGCTCAGTCTCCACTGTTGGCAGAGAAGCGGGTTGCTGACTTGCCTGTTCACTCCCCATCCAAGTCTTCTAGAATGTTTCTTTGACACCTGTGCTGGTCTCTCATGGCTCACACCTTGCCTGGCCTTTGATGGAGTTTCTGACTTCCCATTTTGGTTCAATACATTCATTTAAGATCTTAGAGGTCACTGAGCCCCATGTGGGACCAGGTCTTCCTACTTCATCCCTCAGTGGCCCTCACTTTGTCCTGGCCTTGCTGGGGGCCCTAGATGCTTATGTATGCACTGCAACAGCTCAGTGGTTCGCTGACTTCATTTCTGATCAAAATCCTGGAAACAACTTCTAAAACTTAGGGACCTGGGCTCTGCTGTCCATTACCTATCTCTTCCAACAATTACCTTCCAATGGGTCATGGAAGAACACTGTTTACTTGTAGCTAGTTCTTCTGTAAAGTGAAGTAAGGATTTTTCTGCAAAGTAGGATTAAGCTCCTCAGGTATTTCTTATAAAATTCCAATTTTTAAAAAATTTATTTTATTTTTTATGATTTTATTCATTTATTTGTTAGAGAGAGGGAGGGTACAAGCAGGGGGAGCAGCAGGCAGAGGAAGAAGGAGGCTCCCTGCCAAGCAGGGAGCCTGATGCGGGACTCGATCCCAGGACCCTGGGATCATGGCCTGAGCTGAAGGCACCAACTGAGCCACCCAGGCATCCCTAAAATTCCAATATTTTATACAACAAGATTTTTGGATATACTTGAAGTCTTATTTGTGGACAGGGTGCCCCATGATTTCTACTTACGATAAATCCTAAATCATTGCTCATCTTTTACAATACCTTCTTATCTGGCTTGGTGAATTCAGATCAGTCATGAGGTATGCAGAAAGTAACACACTATGAATAACAGCAAAAATATTAAACAATTATAAAGTGTGACAAGATATCTGAAATAACTATTTGTAGACACTGGGACAGGTGGCTCAAGATGACCATAACGGAAGAGAAATTCAGGAGGTAGACCTCATGACTGCTCTGGCTTTTTGCCTGGATGCATTTTACATAGTACGGGCAAAAAGGTGGAGCCCGGAGGATGGCAGGTTCACCAAACCGTGGAGACAGAGATCAGCGTTCAGGGCTGTTGATGTCTAAAGTTTGGGAGGAGGGATACCAAGAGCGACTACACAGACACAGACAAGACACAAGCTAAATACTAAACTATACTTACACATGGAAGACTCCGTGAGCGCGGCAGACAGCAACTATCACAGGGCTGTGAACTGATAAATTTCAGATGACACACAGGACTGAGAGATGTCAG